>SNQJ01S0005008.1:67067-88430 GCA_010110895.2 Picea sitchensis
TGTTGTGTTTTATTGTATGATTCCTTGATCACATACATAGGTTTATATTGAGTTTATGCTATTTCTATCACTTTGGTTGGTTGCGTTCTTTTGCAGGTTCATCATTGTATGAGCATTGGAACGGAGCTAGGATGGCGATGGCGAGAGGAAGCGACATTTAAACGGTATGTCACTCATCCCTCTTTAGTTAGTAAATTCAATATCTAAAACTTAAGGAAAGCGTCATGTTCTGGTGTGTTTTGTTCTAGATCTAGGTGGATCTAGGGAGATCAGTTAGTGTCTGCACCTACCAATTAGTCCGATAACACCTACATGGATCTACCTGTTTAAGTTTGTCATCCCAAGAAAACTCTCTAAAGGATAATTTAGTACTAAGAGTGCCATGTGATCACCTAGATACCAATTGCTTCTTTGATTATCATTTCAACAAGGAACTTGGCAATTCATGAAATATGTATAATCACCCTATTAATGTACTAATGTTTTCATATATTTTCCTTGTCTGAATACAATGTTGACTTTCACATAAGCCCCATCCTCTATAGTCACAATCTATAGTCATGTATTATTTTCCCTTACAAAGGAATTTTGTGGATTTCAATCACCAAGCTATTACCAACCATACTATCATGTCTTAAATCATTGATTTTTTTGAATTCTCATTTTTGTATATATTTTGATCATCACCCCATGGTTCTCTTTACCTCTCTGGTTTATTAATTCAAGGGTAATTATACTCAATAACTTGTAAGACCAGGTCATGGTTATCTAATGGACTACATCATTATCCCATTCATATAACTTCATTAGTCCATCTCATCCTTCCAAGTTGGTTATGGTTATGAGGTCTACCATTCAATATCATCATTAGAAAATTTGCAGTTTATCGTTTTCTCTTCCTCCATAAGGTAACTTCATGGAATGTTGAATAAGTTGGATATATACTACTAGCATTGGGGTCAAACTTAAAAGTTTTCCTTCATTTCTTAAACCACCTAAATAGTTTAACTATCCCCTAGGTGTAGTTCCATACTATCTTAAGGTATATACCCGTTGCTTCCCTTTTTAGGAATTTCATGGAATTATACTAATATTCTCTCAAGTTGATTAGTTCATGTTGTTAGCTTTGTTCCCCCCTTGAGAGGAAACATCCTTGGAGAAAAAAAACCCAATAACCATTAATTATGACTTAAGCTACTACAACTCATCCGTATCAATATTAAATTTTCCATTACCAAATTATGTCATTATTGCTAAGTTGTCATTTTCAAATCCCATTAAATACCATAAAACAATTCTATGCCTCATCATTGTGTGATTAGCAACAATCACAAAAAATTTGCAGTTTAAAAAGATAGTTCAATATTTTGAAACACTTATTCAATGTTAAGGTCTCAAATAAAACCTAATATCAAAATTCAGATCTAATCCTTTGAAGAATGCTTCCAATAATTAAAGATTGATAGATTAGGCAATGTTTTGATTGAACCAAGCAATAATCATCCAGTTAGTAAAAATTACTTGACACTAGGGAACCTATTTACCTCTCATAATTTCTTCCAATTTAAGCAATTTGTTCAACTAATATTTCCCTCCATTCATCATGTGAAGAGGCTACAAATATTAAAATAACCAAACATTGTCCAAAATACAAGTTGTTTAATTCTATGTTTCTTGAGCAGATTCTACAGTTGCACACACACACATATAACTTATATCAATTACTGTTTACATTTTCTCTTAGAAAATCCTATTTTCCAATGGTTGAAGTAATCCAAGTTCTCATCTTGCTCCATCTTAGTTCATAACAATGATATTTTCTTTGAATAAATACTATGGTCAAGCCAATGAATTTTTCCAACTTCTTTCCTTGCTTTGAACCCCATTATTGATGGCCTTGTGCCCTAAAGAATCTAGGGCTTTCCTGAAGCTATGTCTCCATTTTGTTGTTGGAAAGTTGATATCAATACCCCTGCCCCTAGGCTTGAATAGTCCAACTTCACATGTCACTATTTCAAGTTTTCCTATGTTCAAAATTCAACTTATCCTCAGTGTTTGTTGCTTCAAATTGCCTTGTAACATATTTCTTAAGGACATTCTAAGCCTTTATTTGATAGGAACAATTATAGTTTAATTTTTCTGAATCAACCAACCGTCGTTCTATTGGTAATTCAATATTTACATTTTGTGTGTTCAAACATCTTAACACTTATGTCTATTCGTCACCTATGTGTCATCTCTCTCTCTCTCTCTCTCTCTCTCTCTCTCTCTCTCTCTCTCTTTTCTTTTCTTTCGATTAAGAAATTTCACTTTTGACAACTTATTTAAACTTCAAATTGAAAAGTGAAATTTAGGATATTTAAATTACACACACACACACACAAAATCTATGTCTACAAACACCTCCAAAACAAGAAAGGAACACCAAATCCATCTATAACCAAAGAGTGACTCATTTACTGGAACTACAAAAGAAAAAAAACCTAGTTCAGCTTAACATTAAGACAAGAAGAATCCCTTGAGTACTTAAAACTAGATTAAAGAGTCATCTCTACTAACCCATCAAAACCTTTTTCATTCATAACATTGCAAGATGAAAATCTATAAGGAACTATATTAACCCAAAACAATAAAGCACAAGCAATTTTCTCTCCATATTGTCAGACACATCGAAAACATCTTAATAATGTCCACATCCCTTGAATTTCATTAGGATGCTTATATTCACATATTTCAAGAACCTAAGCACCTTCGTCCCAAAATAGTAATTTAGGGCTCTACTAATCTCATTCCAGGAGAGAAACTTCTTAATTAGGATTTTTATCAAACTACTATGATGAAAAGTGAGAAATTTGGAGACAACTTAACCTATGTTGTAAAAGTTTTTAAAATGCAAGAAGGTCCAAAACATGAGTGTCTAGAATGACTATAAACTTCACCCATGCGAAGATAAAAACCATTCATGTCTATCATCTAACCCAATGTTACAATGCTTGATGTAATAAAAATAAGTAGAATTTTTATAGACGTATGGAAAGAAAAACCAATACATAAAAAATAGAACAATGTTCCTTGAATGTTAGAGCATATGCATTCTATTTCAAAATACACCCTGCTTCATGTTGCAAATTGATGTCAACAAAACCATGTATATCAACATCAATAAATATATATAGAAGATGAGTAGACTGCAATTTTATAATTCTCAATTATTCTCAAGTTGTTTTCTAATGGAACTAGAACAAGCCAAGCCATTTGATAAAATTCCAGGTAGAAGGGTGAATCTAATTTCTAAGTCAAGGAGAGTAGAATCTTATGACGTAGAGGAAAACAAGTGGGAAATTCTGCCTCATATGATCCAACAACATGATAGACATCAGGATGTTTTCATGCAAGGTAATTCATTGTGCTAAACAAATGCATGTTGTACAATCATGGATACTACAATTTAGGTTTTTGATTTGAGTGGAGGAGCATATTAAGAATTTAGGTGAGCTTCACAATTTGTGTGTCTTCTTCTTTGGAGTTATATTCATTCAATAACGACTGGGTATGGAAGTACAATAGTGAGATAAAAAAACCTTAGACTGTGGTGCTTATTTTTCGAGATATATTCCCTATTTTACATGTGCTAAACAATGGTGCAACTAGATTTTTGTGTCCATGAAATAGATCTGCTATTTGTTTCACCTGTCAACTTGCCAATGGATTGCAACAGACGTTGGGAAGGATTTGGCTTATCTACACCAACAATAGAGATATGATTAGACTATCTATTTCAACTCTCATATGTTTGTCATGACATTGAAAAGGCTTTATTTTGGGTTAATTTTACGTTTTAAATATAAAATAGGATGGATATTTTCATTGGTGGAAGTATTGTTTTGCTCTCATTAATACATACAAGATTTATTCTCATTGATTTCTATGGGTGTGTAGGCTAATCTCTTCTTTGACTAAAGTGTCTAGTCTATATTTACATTAGAATAATTTATTTTTATTTTGAAATTGAAGAATATGGTATTTTGTAAGGTTTTGAATGGTTTATTTGGAAAAATGGTTGTTTGGTGTTGGAAAACAGTTCAATGCTTTTTACATAGGTTTACATATATATTTAATCTAAACACAAATCATGAACACTTATAACCAACAATCATAGTACAACGAAGCACATGATCACACCGACATGATCATACCGATAAGATGTTATCTACTATTAGCTACTAGTATTGGATGATAGGTCATTATTACATACGTGATATGAAATCCAAGATTTATTTGAGTTAGTATTGACGCACTCAACTTATCAATTGATAGGGATAAGAAGGTTGGGGACTTGACTTGGTCCTACCCAAATCTTGGAGAGCAACGAAGATTGACCATCTCAACCATATCACTACTATAGATATGTGGGGGAAGGGGGACAACCAACAATTATTCTATTTCGTTTCAACATAAGCAATGTGTGAGAGTAATCTCGACGACTATCTATCGAATGACCACACATACTATTATAACTAGGGCTGCATGGCAGTGTAGTCCTTGTCGACTAACAAATATATGATGTCGAGTGGGAAATATATATTGAACAATGAAACTTAGTATAACTAAATGCATAGATAATAGATAGTCTTTGCCAGAAGATAATTCATATAATAAGGAAAAATAACATTATTTTGTATGCAAATAGGACAATGATAAGAATAAAGTAAAAACAATTAGCATAAAACTTTGTAAAAATAAGAAAAAAACAAATGTGCAATGTGCAATACATTGTTCCTTAAGTGCAAAGACTTTTGCACAGGCATATCCCCGCACAACTATGGTCCCGTACCTATACATCATAACTTTGGGACACACACATGCCTCTGTTCCACACCCGTACGATGTACATGTACAGAACCATAGCTGTGCGGGGATATGCCTATACAAAAGTCTCTACACTTAAGCAACAATGCATTGCACATTACAATAATTAAATAATATTAATTAGTTAATTAATAATATTAAATAATTAATTATTTAATAAATTTCAACCATAGATGTGCAGGGATATGCCTGTACAAAAGTCTCCACACTTAAGCAACAACACATTGCACATTTCAATAATCAAATAAAATTAAATAATTAAAAAATAATATTAAAAAATAATTATTTAATAAATTGCAACCATAGTTGTGCAAGGATATGCCTGTGCAAAAGTCTCTACACTTAAGCAGCAACGCATTGCACATTGCAATATATTAATTATTAATATTGCAATGTGCACATTGCAATATTAATAATTAATATATTGCAATGTGCAATGTGTTGTTGCTTAAGTGCAGAGACTTTTGCACAAACATATCCCCACACAAATATGGCCACGTATCCGTACATCGTAACTTTGGGACACTTAAATGCCTTTGTTCTGCACTAGTACGATGTACGAGTACAGAACCATAGCTATGCGAGGATATGCCTGTGCAAAAGTCTCCGCACTTAAGCAGTAGCACATTGCACATTGCAATAATTAAATAATATTAATTAATTAAATGATTAATAAGTAATATTAAATAATTAATTATTTAACAAGTTGCAACCATAACGGTGTGGGGATACGTCTGTGCAAAAGTCTTTGCACATAAGCAACAACGTATTGCACATTGCAATATTAAATAATTAATAAATATTGATTATTTAATACTGTAATGTGCAATGAGTTGTTACTTATGTGCAGAGACTTTCGCACAGGCATCTACCTGCAGAGCTATGGTTCTGTACCCGTACATCTAATGTGCAAAGACTTTTGCTTTGACTATTTGTTCTTAATAAATAATATTAAATAATTAATTATTTAACAAATTGCAACTATAGCTGTGCGAGGATACACCCGTGCAAAAGTTTTCGCACTTAAGAAACAACTCATTGCACATTGCAATAATTAAATAGTATTAAATAATTACATAATTTATAAATAATATTAAATAATTAATTATTTAATAAATTGCAACCATAGCTACGGGGATATGTCTGTGCAAAAGTCTCTGCACTTTACTTAAGCAACAGTGCATTGCACATTGCAATAATTAAATAATATTAAATAATTAAATAAATAATAAATAATATTAAATAATTAATTCTTTAACAAATTACAACCATAGATGTGCGGGGATATGCATGTGCAAAATTCTCTGCACTTAAGCAGTAACACATTTTATTAATTATTTAATATTGCAATGTGCAATGCATTGCTACTTAAGTGTGGAGACTTTTGCATAGGCATATCCTCGCACAACTATGCTCCCATACGTAACTTTGGGACATGTACATGCCCATGTTCCACACCCGTACATAGTACAAAACCATAGCTTTTCATGGATATGCCTATGCAAAAGTCTCTGCACTTAATCAGTAACACATTGCACATTGCAATAATTAAATAATATTAAAAAGTTAATTATTTAATAAATTGCAACCATAGATTTACGAGGATATGCCTATGAAAAAGTCTCCGCACTTAAGCAACAATGCATTGTACCCGAGCACCTGAGTGGGCCCAATGGTTAAGAACATGTGTTATCTCCGGGGAGGTCACAAGTTCAAAACCGGCGGGGGGTAGGGATGCTCATATTAGCCCGTTGTGACAAGGCTGGAAGGGTAGACGACCCCTGGGATAGAGGTTCACTTCGGTGGGGTTCACTTCAGTGGGCCTCAGGACGTCTCGGCCCCTGTTGAGTCACAAGTTACTGGTATATCTGGCTTGCGGGCTGTTGGATATACTCTTGGGAGGTTGTTGTTCCCATGGTCAAAGAAAAAACAATGCATTGTACATTGCAATAATTAAATAATATTAAATAAATAAATAATTAATTATTAATAAATTGCAACCATAATTGTGCGGGGATATCCATGTGCAAAAGTCTTCGCACTTAAGAATCAACACATTGGACATTGCAATATTAGATAATTATTATCAAATATTGCAATGTGTAATGTGTTGATGCTTAAGTGCAGAGACTTTTGCACATGGATATCCCTACACAACTAGTCCCACACCCATACATCGTAACTTTGAGACATGTACATGCCCCCGTTCCACACTTGTACTTGCACCATCCACTACAACTACATAATTAACTTGCTTATTAAATTCCCATACATGCACTTGTTCCAACCATGCACTACAACTGCATAATTAAATTGCTTATTAAATGTTTGTTGCTGACCCAACAATAAGATGTTGTTTTGAAGGATGAATCAAACGCCAACAAACAAAATTGAATCGCTTGCAACAAAGTTAAACTATGGAAAAAAGCAATAAATTTTTGGTCAAAGCAAAAACTAATTGGCGGTCAACGCTAAATCTATTTCTATAGTCCCAGGCCTTCAACATGGACTAGTAAGGGCCCTCTATTCATAAGTGTGATTCCGGTTTCTTAGTTCTGATTCCCTTGTTAATTATATACAAAGAAGTCATGGTTTTCCTAATGAGCACACCCCAATTTATTTAAACAAGTCTGAACATCTTGTTACTTGTTTGAATAAATATGCAAATATGAAGAGCTTCTTTATTAATTTTTTTAAATGAAGGGTGTTGTGTGCGGAATTCAAAGACCTCAGAGAAGCTAAGGATTATAGGCCAAGTGAAGTTTGAAGTTGATAAAATAGGGCAATGTTTTACTGATGCAACACAACTTAGTGGATATATCGAACCGAATTCAATGGATATTGTTGCGGTGCCATGATAGAGCTTCATTAAAAAAAAATCTAAGTGGTAAAAACATCTGCACACCCAAAATCTCTCTTCTTTTCGATATAAAATTTCAATGTTTTGATTATATTACTTCTATTATACTAAAGTCTTGTCTTAAATATATGCATTTATACACAATTCAGATGTCGATGGAGCTCAACCATTATTTTGTGTCATGTTTCAATCAAGATTATGTTTCTTTGTAAGGATGAATGTGAATGTATCAAGACCTATAAAACAAAGCTACCAAAACTAGAAGGCTCTACCCTTCACCATTTCTTTCCTACAACTAGGAGCTTGCTTGTGAAAGTGGGAGACAATTTTCCACTATTGCATTAGTTTTATTCCAATATGATCACACACTGTATCACTCTCCCATGGAAGTATGATTCTCCCATGCATAATCGCAAAGAGGTAATCAAATATGTGTCTTCCTCTAGCTCAATATGCATGCATACAAACATTGAGCACACGAGGAAAATACTAAATTTAGGGTGTATTTTGAAACAAGTACGGGTTTATTGCTCTGAAATAATAGGGTTTCATAATTTGTGATTACTATTTTGGTTAGGTAGTTCAACAAGATTGAAGATTGGTGTGGTGGAAAGGGTATTTGCAGGAGATTTCAATGCTCTTTTTTTTTTCAACTCGTGTTGGCTAAAATGACTGAATAATTTTGATTTTAGGAATGACAATCGACTTCAAAGCACCGATAGATGAAAAGTAATACGCATCCAAACAACCCTCCATACTAACGTTCTTATCATTTATAGAGACTTGCCTAGATAGACACAATAACAAGATAATTAATATGTTGTTAGAGAGGCAATAAACAAGATCATCCATATACCTTTTTTGATTGTTAGTTTTGGAAGATCTAAATTATAGAAAGCATACCCATTTTATATTAATTATCTCAGGTTATTATATATATGTTTCTTGACAAGTGCTCTTTCTTAAAAAATAGTCTTTCTTCAAGTTGAATAAAAAAAAACCATTGAATATATTTTGGCAACGACTAGCGATGAAATTCATTATAGGTGTCCATGAAGATGAAATTGTCGATGAGTCTACAACCAAAAAATGAAATTACCACTAAATATGCAATTATCTAGGATTTATAACATTATAATGGTAGAAGTTTAAAACCTAATCGACAATTTCATCAAATATCTCGATGAGATCTCTTTGAATTTACTAATTTTTGTTTCACTCACATGGGTTTCTTGCAATCAATATTCTACTCTTTAAAGAATACTTTGGCATGATTCATGCGATTTGGTAAATAAGTTAAACTTAACAACTAATGTTTGGGTGATTGCATGAAGTATTGACATCTCACAGACACTATATCTTAAAAGGCACAAGATATCCTCTCATTTTTGTGTTTTTCCAGATGGATGCCCCATACCACCAAAAAGAAAAATAAATAAATATTGTACAAATATTTCAACAAATCGATCTGAAACCATTTTTTTTTTGAAACCAATAAAATTTAGATCTAATTCAATCATATCACTAGGGAACATGAAGATCATTGTAGGAAGATCATTTAGAGATTGCTACATTCCTTAGTATGCTACAATCCATGGAGGAGCTAAAGGAGTAGGTCAATTGAATAGATCAAGTGTATTACAATAGATCTATAGATCTACGATCAAGAATTCAATAATAACAAGAGAAAGATCTACGATCATAAGACTGAACCATATATCAAAAATCTACATCTCTTGAAACATATATATATACCCTTTTCAATGGTTGAACCATCAATCCTAGATCTACATCTCTGGAACAATATCACCACACATATGTGTAGATCTATAACATAAAAATAAATTGTAACCCTAATCTATCCAAGATTACAAATATCTCTTCTATTTTTCTAGGTCATAAATAATGGGCATACATATTTATGGATGAATTGTATTTGTAACCTAATTGGGGGCCCATAGGCCTTAAGGGTTGAAATTGGGCTTTGATACCATATGTAATGGCCTGATCTAAAATAAAAAATATTACGTAAATTACCAAATAAACTTTAATAGAATTTAGGCACACTGAGAGATGAGGAACTCACCTGCTTCAAATAAACCCACATACCTTCATATGTGGGCTAGAGATTGCAGTGATACCTTGATCATGATATGGAAAAATGAAACAACAAAATGGGGGATGACTCTCCACCCAACCGTAGACCTTTCTAAATTAATCTTCAGTAGCAGGTCACCCCCGAGCCCTCAATCTACTACTCAACCAAAAATTCTTTATCCCTCTTCTCTCTATAGACCAACCAAAGAGAGATATCCTTTTATCCTTCTTTTCCCTCTTTATATGGAGTTTATCTGTGGTAAAGAACCCAAATCCTAGGGTCCATTATTTAATTATTTATTATATTTTAGGGTTTCTTCATCATTTACCATTACTTAATTTACCATTTCCTTTTTTTTTTTCAAAAGGAAAAAAAGCGTAAATTTTATTCATATAGAAAGAAATTTACATTCTAAATAATGCATGAGAATTCATGCATTTAGTTTGGCTAGCCTCAAACAACATGCCAAATTTTGTCCTGAGCAAGACAGGAAAGTCCAATACAATACAATCATATGAGCATGAAAGTGGCATAACAATCCCTGTAGAGCATAAAGAAAGACCGAAAGAACCCCATCACAGGTCTGCAAGAGAAAACCCAAGAAGCAAAAACCAGAACTCGTCGAGAGAAAACATCAAACCAAACCCCCAAAGATTCCCCAAAAGCTAGACGGACTAGGTCAGAGCAACATACGTCCTCCTAGAGGCAGAAGGGAGGGTACAAAACCATGAAAAAAAAATCAACACTAAAAAATTGAACACGACACCACCTCCTTAGCACCAGAGAAAACAAGGCCCTGAGTATACATAAAACCCTAAATGAACCAACATCGGAAAGGGGCAAAATAGAAGAAGAAAGTAAGAATCTACATAGAAAGATATTTCCACAAAAGAGAAACCCCAACACTGAAAGCAATAGCGGCCCAAACGACCAAATACCCCCAACAAAATCACTATCAAAGTTAGAGGGAGAGGGCACGAGACACCAGGAAATGCCCCGTCCACTCCCCCCAAAACACCACCTCCATCAAAACATTGACAAAACTAAGAGCAACCATCATATCCAAAGAAGAAACCACATCGAGCCGCAACCCCGAGGGGAGAGAGGCCATGCGAGGCCAAAGCAGATCGCCAGTTGATTGACGCAAGGGAAACCCGATGACAATAAAACTCGCCCATTGGAGTAAGCACACATCGAAAAAAACTGCAACATACGATAGTGACAACGATCAAGATGTGAGGGGAGAAAGATAGAAGCATGTCGATGGTGAGACGATGTAGAGAGGTGAACAATTGCAGATTGCGGCTAGGGTAAACCCTAACCGCACCCCCCCTAAGACCTATTTTACCATTTCTTTTATCACCAAATATCAATAATAAGTACTTATTGTTATGAACCATTATGACCCCCTTTAGGATAATTATTATATAATTATTTATTATTATTTATTTACATAAGTACTTATCATGACCACTTTAGGAAAATTATTATATTCTTGTTATTCTTATTCTTATTTATTTATATATTAATAATAATACGGGGCATGACATGATATCACATATGTAAAGATAGAGCCAAATAGAGTTACTAATTCATTTTCTTGTGTTTTGGGATTTTTCAATTTAAGTGCGTTTAAATCATTCCAAGGCTATGCCCATAAGCATCTTGACATTTTTTTTCTTCTTTAGAAACATGATGCATCCATCAACTTTATTTGTTGGTGGGATTTAGGCATGCCACCTTGATTGTTTATAAATGATTGTGTTCTACCATTGTATGTTGAATGTATGGTTACTATTATCGTTATTGTTTTCTTGAGTTATTGACATGACATGTTCAAATTCTTTCCTTGATTGTTTATAAATGATTGTGTTCTACCATTGTATGTTGAATGTATGGTTACTATTATTGTTATTGTTTTCTTAAGTTATTGACATGACATGTTCAAATTCTTTCCTTGATTGTTGCTTTGCCCCTTCATGAATCTACTTATTCTCCTACTAACTAATTTTAATTTTAATTTTTTATATATCTAGCATTTCTTCATAGATATAGGCTTTGAACTCAAAGGATTCCTTTATGTCTAAGATGATATTATAAAGATCATACATCCATGAATCATCTTCCTCAAAGCCATATGATCTTAGAATATTTTTTATATTATTTGTTTCCTTTGTGGTATCAATTACATAAAAGAAACACACAGGGAGCTTGATTTGCAGTAGGGTTTTTATTTCTTGATGCCCCGGTGTTTATATTTATTTGGGGCCCTTTTTTTTTTATATACCTCGGTGGGTTCCCTTTGCTTTACCTCGTCGATTTTACTTACACCGTGGAGGCTCTATACGGTGGGTTTTCTTCTTCTTACCTTGGTCGTTTTTATCCATTTGGTGGGCGAGTTATTTATATACCGTGAAGCCTTCCTAGGTTGGGCGTTTTCCTTGATACAATAAACCATTCTTGTATGGGGGCGTATTTATCACCCGCAATGAGCAATTTCCTACCTGGGTAGTTGATCACACACAGTGGGCGTTACATAAAAGAAAAAATTCAAAGGTAGTGGGAAGAAAGCTTCTGATGCTTGGGATGAAAAATCAATTCATATATGTTGAATATTTATCAAACATATATAAGGAAAATATCCCTGGGTTAGAAGGACATGTAATCTATAAGATTTTACTTATATGCTATAAACTCTAATAACTATATAATATTTGGAAAAAAACTAATCACCCATTCATTCAATTGTAAATATTCCTACTTTTGATAAGCATTATAGGGGAATGTTCACCTTTCATAAGGAAAAGAAACCTATGCATGAATTTATTAATATAGTGTTTGAACCCTTCATTTCGAGCATGTGATATTACAAAAGGATTCCATCCTGTCAAAATATTGTTCTCGCATAGTTTATTATCTTTGTTTAGTCTCATATGTTCAATCCTTTTAGCTTGATAAAATGGGTCTAGATGTATACACCAAGTACGCTTGATATCTAAACATGTATTCCTCAACAAAGAAAAACAATTATTCATGGATGCTTCGAATAAGACATGAGACTTGTTATATCTGGTATATATCTGTGTATGTAATTTTGTTATTATATAATGAAATTATGATTTTTTCTGAGGAAAAAAAAGACATGAGACTTGTTAGATTTATTATGAACTAGGATTCATGTTATGAAAAATATTTTCTTGGACATTGATATTTATGGCAACAAATTTCTTAGGAAAGTATCTCATTTTCTTAATACAGTTCCCTATTACTTACAAGATGAGTCTAGAGTTTAGTGTAATGTCTATATTTGTGTGCAAGGTTTGTGCTTGAATAT
The DNA here is from genome assembly GCA_010110895.2 of Picea sitchensis. NCBI lineage: Eukaryota > Viridiplantae > Streptophyta > Pinopsida > Pinales > Pinaceae > Picea > Picea sitchensis. Next base: position 80,229 of record SNQJ01S0005008.1, read on the forward strand.
ACATGTGCTAATTGAATAGAATGGATGATGCATTGCACCCATTTTGGACCCCTATACCTTCAACTTGTAGCTAAGGTGAACAATATTATAGCTATTGGATAGAACTCTTGTGGGAAATTTCTTTGCTCCTACCCATCAACTTACATAGCCCATTGATGTAATTTTTCTCTATAGTGACTATCCTACGAAAGGGGGAAATAATCAAAATAGCCCTTTTGTCCTCTCTTCTTGGTTCAATGTAGATGTACTTGTAATATAAATATTTTGAGAAATTGATGGATTAGGCTCAAGTGTTGCAACATGCTAAAAATTATTAGTCTAAGCCATTGTCACATTCCCTATGAAATTGAAACACCAATATTGTAGCTTCTCATGTCACCTCGGGGATTTATTATTAAATTCCAACAATTCATTTTTTAAATTGCTACTTGTAAATGGAATAGAGATAAATGGAATTTCTAAAATGCATGACTTGGAACTAGAGTAAGGATAATATGCAAGAGACTCATGTAGCCTAGTGACTCAAAGTTCGATAGGAATTGGAGCATTGTCTCTTGGGTGCATAGTAGAAGATGGAACAAAATGGATGACACATTACATCCATATTGGACCCCTATACCTTCAACTTGCATCTAAGATAAAAATATTATATCTATTAGATGGTACTCTTGTAGAAAATTTATTTGCTCCTACCCATTGACCTACATACCCTATTGATGCAATTTCCCCACTATGAGGAGGTTGGCTATCATATACTTGGAGTCAGGCCGATATACAATTGATAGAGAAATGTGGCCTTATCTATAATTGTTTGTTTTGTCTTGATTATGATGATACTTATTAATACTATAAATGATTTCTTCTCCAATCCACATTGAAAATATATCATTTTTTGTCTTCATTATGCCAGTACGAGTTAATTATGCAATTAAGGGTCTTTCAATTCCATATCTAAAAATGAGGTTACACATTACTCTAAATTATAAACATGGTATCAAAGTGAGATCATCATTTTTATCCTCTGAATTTTAAGGCAACTTTATGCTTTATAGAGAGGACACTTTAGGACAAATTAAGTTTTGTTGTTGTTGGAATTCTAGCTTTTATCCTTGAGCAATTAACTTTATTGGTTTTAAAATATTTATTTATTTTTAATGAAAACTAATAGTTATTTCTTATTTTATTTTAATAGTAATGCACTGGGTTCTTTCTTAGTTTTTATGACAGATAATAGTAATGTTCTTAAACTATTAATAGTTTGTTCATTTTATATGATTTAGGATGCTTTAAATGAATTGCTTTTACCCCTTTTCTAGTCTAGAGGGCTCAAACAACATTAGTATTATGATGGGGTTGATAAAACTTGTGCTATTAATACATTGGAACTGTTTGATTGTATTAACACCTTGCAATTAATTCATGTATCATCCTTTTCCCCAAGGTATGCTAGTTACCGTGTTATCATATATATTGATGCTTAATGTAATGTTGTCCTACTTTGCAACTCATTTTGTTCTTAATTGTATTACATACTTCGTAATATGGAGAGATCTACCATCAAGATAAGAGTAGTTTCTTCTTTCACCCCATTGTTATTTGTTTTTAAAGTAAAGCTTAGATAACTGAAAGCATCTTCAAAATATGTCTAGATACCTAAAAGCATACAATATGGCTTACATAGGGAATTGATTAGATGATTATATGTCATGTTATTTGTGTCCTAGATTTTGGGTATGTACAGTTATTAAATTATTTGAGTTTTGTTAATTAACATACTGGATTCATAATTAAATGTAGAAAATTGAAGATGAGCCAACACCCAATGTTGACAACTAATGAATACTATGCACATGATGAGAATATGAATACTATGCACATGATGAGAATATAGTCAATAAAAATAGATTGGATAGATATGCATTTTCATGTAATGATTGTCATGGTGGAAAGATGAAAGAAAAGAGAAGTGATTTATGAATATATGGTAAAATTTTGGCATAGTGGTATAATCCCTTTCCCTCAAAATTATTATCCAGAAAGATAGAATTGTGTAGCATGAAAGATGAAGAGGCACCAAACATAGATGAAGAGGCATGAATCTTAGATGAAGTGATTGAAGTTGATATGATGTTGAATGATGGTCCCAAGGTTGATTGGAACAAGTTGATGGAGGATGTTTCAAAACCCATGTATGGTACTTGCGAGTTAAGTAATTTGACAACAATCCTTCTAATTTGTAACTTGAAAGTAGTGCATGTTTGGAAAAATGAAACTGTTGATGAGTTATTGGCATTATTGCATCGGTTGTTATCATCTGTCTACACGTTGCCAACAAAATGAAGTCAATGTAAAACACAAATCACTAAGCTAGGATTAGGGTATGAAAACATCCACACATGTGTGGATGGTTGCGTATTATTTCACAAAAATATTGCAAGTGAGATTCAATGTCTGAAATGTAAAGAAGGGAGGTATAGACTAGGGTTGAAATCAAATTCCATTCCTAGAAAGGTTCTTCGCCACTTCCTACTAATCCCATAGTTACTTTGAATGTATATTTGTCGAGACATTATTGAAATTATGCATTGGCACACACAAAATAAGAGCATCGATGGAAAAACATGACATGTGGTTGATTCTAAGATAGGGATGGAATTTGATAACAGATAGCCTGATTTTTCCCAAGGTCCTCGTAATATGAGGTTGGGTTTGGATCTAGATGGAGTGAACCCATTCTCAAATCAAAGCACTAAATGATCAACATAGCCAATCTTTTTAATAAATTATAACTTGCCTCCATGGTTAACAGCCCAACCATTTTTTTTTAATGATGCCATTGATTTTAATAGGAAAGGAAAGTGTGACTTTAGATACAATTGATGTTTATTTAGAGCCATTATTTGATGAGTTAACAAAATTGTGGAAAGGAATTAAAGCAATTCAATTTTTAACATATGGTGATTCAATCAAATTCACTTTAAGAGTTTCTTTATTGTTTATTATACAAAATCTTCCTACATATGGAACAATGATTGGTCTCACTATTTATGGATTCCATGGATGTCTAATTTGCATATTTAAGGGTTTTGTGAGGAACTCAAATAGTTTGAATAAGTGTATTTATTGTGGACATCGTGATTACCTTAAAGTGGAGCATCCATACCATCAAAAAAAAGTTATGTTTCAATGGTTAGGAAGAGAATCATGAAGCACCATTAGCAATAACGAATGAATAATTTATTGAGAAAGGAGAAAAACATGCAATTTATCAATAGTGGTGGCATTTATGGTAGTAAAACTAATCCAACTAATGATAGCAGTGTTGATGGAAAATATAGAAAACTTAGTGTTCCTTATGTGTGGACAAAGGAAAAGCACACACAATTCTTAAAGTTGATGTCTCCAACTCGCTTTCCCACTGGATATGTAAGTAGAAATATTAGAAACCAAACTGACAATAATAGCTTAGGCCTCAAAACCCATGGCTATCATGTCATAATTGAGGATATTTTACTTATTGTAGTCATATCAAGAAAATTATAATGTTATATCAAAGAGAATGTGTTTGCGTGTATTAAATCTTTACAACTTTTATCATTCGAGGGAAGAGGACATTGAAGAGAATGTGTTTGCATGTGTTAGATCTTTCAAACTTTGATCATTTGAGGGAAGAGGACATTGAAGTCCTGTGTTTATTGGAATTGGAACACCAACAATATTTAATATTTCTATGCATATTCTTATACATCTAGATTATGAAGTTGAACATTGTGACCCAATAAGAACAAGATGGATGTATGTTAGAGGATGATATATGAAGATTTTGAAAAAAAAAAATTCATAATAGGGAAAAACTAGCAGTACACATGTGTAAGGGATATATATATATATATATATATATATATATATATATATATATTGTATTACTTGCTATGAAATTTCACATACAAACATATAGTTCGCTAACGCCTGGGTCACCATGAGGAAATTGACCCAACACAACCATTGACCAGTCGTGAGACTTCCTCGAAGGGCCAAAAAATAATACAACAGTATATTAAGAGAGATATTGTCACTCCTACTTAGTTTTTCCATCAAAATATCTACCCTACTAAGAGCTAAAGTAGTAAAACTGAAACCAAAATAGTCTTGGTAGCAAAAACCAGGGATGATTTTAGGGGCTAAATTCCACTCATGGGCTAATTTTCCATGTTTTTTCCAAAAACGAGATTTGCTATTTTAAAAATGATTCGCCCAAATTCTATAGGATAAAATTATTTTACCTTAAAAATCGCCAAAATTTTATAAAAACAATATAAAATCCTTAGAAATTTGAATATTTTTACAAAAATATCGCCAATCATTTATAGTTGGCATATGAAGGATTAGTAAGATTCTCCAAGGTTTCTACATTTTAAAATAAATTTCCATCCTTAAAATCATCCCTGGCAAAAACCACCAATATACATTAGTCGAAACCTAATCATTATGAGAAGAAGAATGACTGCTTTGACAGAGGAATGTGGACATTCAACAACATGGCATCCTGGGTAGACATTTTTGAAACCAAATGCTGGAGAGTTGTGCCTGCATGCAAAGTCACTAACCATGAGATATGTTGGTTCAATAGTTCCATATTTAATTTCAAATCTGCCATGTCACGACGAACTTCAAAAACTAACTGCATGAGTTGTTCCATAGACTGGTGCGAAGAAGGTTGTGTCGACCGATGATCATCAGAACCAACTAGAGAGGAGCTCGAGGGGGAGAATGCACCATGTGTATCATCCAAGTCATTAGGAGGAGCATTGCAAACACAGGAAGTAGCTAGGGGGGCAGAGGCAGGATGAATTCCAACTCCCGTGGCATCATAATCCACTTCAAACCACTCAACTTGACAACACCAAATTCTAGTTGCCTCCCGCCAAATTAGTTCCCCTTGCTTTTCTTCATTGTGGAGTGGTGAACCTGCAGATGGTCTTTCAAAGAAACTGGAAGAGATCACGATGTCAATCGACTTCCTCTTGATCCTCCTGCCTGAATTTCCACCTTTGTGCAATCTCCCTCTCTCCCAAATCCTTGGCATAGGGCTAGCGAAGGAATCAATGAGTCCTCTAAGGGTGAGAGTCAGTTTACCTAGATCTAACTAGTGAACATAATTTAGGGTGGCAGCTAGAGGATGTCAAACACAAATAAAACCTCCATCTGTCGTCGATGGTGTCCTCCCCATAAAATGAGATGATGAATGTTGAGTTACTACCACCAACATTGAAGTGTTGGCTGAGTAATTGCCCCTCATAATCTCTATACCTTCAACCATTTTCCTCCCGATTCTCTCAGGCTCCAGGAGATCAAGGCCGTTAGTACTCCACCCATCAACAAGACATGGAGCATTTATTAGGTTTCTGGATTGAGGTTCGAGCTTCCAAGTAATGTGAAAACCCCCTTTTATCTATTGTGGATAAATGTCATGTTGACACCCCATCCAAGAAACATGTGTAAGGGATATTCAATGCAAAAAACCATAAGATATTATTATTATTATTATTATCATTATTATTATTATTATTTATTATAAGTATTATGTTTATTTAAAACCTATATATAATGATAAATATGAAAATATCTTTATCATATTAAGATGTAAATGTACTTAATTACTCTTTTAACAATGGAATGAATTAATAATTTATTTATTTTCAAACAAATAATGTCTTCTTAAACTTTATAAACTTAAATTTTATGGTGGTAATAAACTTAAATTTTATGGTGGTAATATATAGTGACTGATCACATTTTTTTACATCGTGTCTATATAGTAGATGAAAATAATTATGTACATATACTTTCATTTTTATAATTTAATGGATATCTCCACTTCTTTTATTTTACTTGAGTTTAATTGATTTAATTGAATTGAGTGGACTTTACCTAGAATGATTATTTGATATTTTTGTTACAACTTAATAGTTTTTTCACCTATAGTACAATAATAATTGAAATAAATTAACTTTTTATCTAATGGTTACATGGTATTTATATTACAATTTAATAGTGTTTCAACTGTAACACAATAATAAAGTTTTCATTTTAGGTACAAACTAATGATAAGTTAGAAGTTTTAAAAAATATATTTTTGAATATTTTGATAGAGTTTTGCATTTTAAATATTTGAAAGAGAGAACAAGGGTTTTGAGGTTATAAGTTTTCATTTTAGTTAGAAATTAATAATAAGTTAGAAGTTAAAAAAAAAAATATTTTTGAATATTTTGATAGAGTTTTGCATTTTAAATATTTGAAATAGAGAAAAGGGTTTTGAGGTTATGTAAGGTTAGAAATTGAAATTTTGGAAAATGTCAAATTCAAATGTGTTACTTATATATCATTGTTTAAAATAAGTTAAGAAAGATTAAGATGCAAAAATTGTTAAGAATTTCAAAATTTTGTTTAAGGGGAAAAGACATTTAGCTTTCATTCTAACATTTCTTTACATTATAAACTATGTTTCCACATTATTAGAAGTCTTTTTCTTTTTTCATTTTCAAAGAAAAAAAAAATGATTTTTTTTTTTTTTAATGACTTTAAAGATTATAAATTAAATGTGAGATTTTGTTGTTTCTTTCTTGCATTTACACACAATTCTTTAGATTGTCAAAAAAATAGTGTATCTGACTTTTAATTAATAAAAGAGTTTTATTTAATTAAAAGACAATGTGTTAATATAGAAAAACTATGTTAATGAAAAAAGTAGTTTAAATGTTCTATCTTTTTGTTGTTTTTTGACAATTTTTTCTGTTTGATTTTGTCCGAAATCCGGTGATGAATGGTTGGATCTGCATATTTGAGTGGCTAAGTTTGTATAATCCTAGTGCCTCAGGGGTTTTCCAAAAAACCCAAAAAATAGAATGTTTAGCCAACGCTTTAATGAAATACATTGTGATATTTTATTTTATTTTGATTATTATATTATAATCCAATTTTATTTAATAAATGATAATGTGTTAATATAGAAAAATAATGTTAATGACGACGATGATGATGATTAACATCCACTAAGACCGAGTTGGTCTATCAGACCTTAAGAGGGTAAGAGATTACTTGTGATTCTTTAGAATTTTGTTTATGTGCTCGAAAAACATTAAGAGAAGCTTTCCAAGATCACCATACTTTTGTTGAGTTAAGAGGTTAGGAAGGTTGGTAGTGTGATAAATATTTTGAAAATGAGATCTAATATGGGTGTAGGCTCGATAATCTAAGAGAAAGTGCTTTTCATCTTCAACCTTCTTAGTGTCACAAAGGTGACACACTCTTTCATCCCATGGCGTTTTAGGAATTGACCAACGCCCCGTTTCACTATGAAGCTCGTGAGAATTTTTTCTTATCTTAGCAATGCTTATTTTTTTCTTTACACTTGGTAAAACAGATAGATAATTTTGATCTTCTAGATTAGGGTTGATTACATCTTTATAATACCTTAATTTTCTTTTTTCCTCTAACTCTTTATCACACCACATTTTTCCTTAAATTTTGATTTGACGTTTTTTTTAATAGTATTTTTATTCTGGAAAATGGTTTCTTCCATGATTCCCCAATAGTTTAGCCAAGGCCGAATGTCTTTATGCCATCCTCGCTTGAGTCGATGGTGGTTATGACTTGATTTTGAAGCAATTTTAGGTAGTCTCTTATCTTCCATGTTGTTTAACTTGTTCTTATACATTAGGTATCTAGTCATAGCCATGCTCTCAATGGGGGAGAGGCTTGTTTCTAAGAGGAGGATGGGATATGGCGTATTTCCTTTAATTATGAGATTATAGGTTATAAAATTCTTTTGTATTTTCTCTATCTTTCTCCAGGATTCACGAGAGATACTACAGCCCCAGACTTCACATCCATAAAGAATAACAAGTGTAACAAGAGTCTCAAAGAGGAATTTCTTCTTATCCCAACTCCAAAGATCAGTTGATTTACAATTGTTTTCAAGCCCATAATAAGCTTTCCATCCCCCAATAATCCTTTTCTCAATGCAATAATTCCAAATGAGCTTGTGGTGAATATCAATTCCAAGATATTTGTATGAAGTCACTTCCTCCAAGTTGTTGTTGTCATATACAAAGGTATCATAAGGGATATTATTGGATTTAATAATCATGACCTTAGTCTTATCAGTATTAACAGTCATACCCATATTGGAGAAAAAATCCT
>SNQJ01S0005008.1:88480-102912 GCA_010110895.2 Picea sitchensis
CCAAGTTGTTGTTGTCATATACAAAGGTATCATAAGGGATATTATTGGATTTAATAATCATGACCTTAGTCTTATCAGTATTAACAGTCATACCCATATTGGAGAAAAAATCCTTGAGGATTCTTAGTTGGTTTTCAAGATCATGGGGACTCCTTGCCATAAGAACAATATCATCGGCATACACAAGAAGATTGATGACTATACCAGTGAGAGTAGGGCCGACACAACCTGTTTTTTCCAAGCATTCTTCTAACTTATCAATGTATATGCCAAAAAGGGTAGGGGACAAGGGACAACCTTGTTTGACTATGATATTGCAGTTAATCTCTTTTGACCAACCCTCAGTGTTTTTAAACTTAGCAATAACGTTCTCATACATCCTTATTGCAGCAACCCTCAACTCGAGAGGCACTTTTATCTATTCCAACCTATTCCAAAGGTTTTTCCTAGGAACCATGTCAAAAGCTTTTCTAAAGTCAACAAAACAACAAAAAAAATTGGTTTTAGTATTGCGAAACTCCTCTGCAATGATCCTAAAGGTAACAAGATGGTCCACAGTTGAATGATATCTCCTAAACCCGACCTGGCCTTTATCTCTTTTACTGTGACTTTCTAGCCAAATGCTAATCTTCTTTTCCAAAATAATTCCATAAAGCTTGGCTAAAATTGGGCTAATCATAATGGTCATATAATTAGAGGGAATGTTTTTATCCCCATTTTTAAAAATAGGAACAATGAGGCTTTGCGTCCAGGGTTTAGGGAAGCCCTGCTTGACTGCTAAATTGAAGAGCTTGTGTATGTGAGGGATAAGGATTGGCCCTCCGATTTTAAAAATTTCAGCTTAGTAGCCTTTAATGTCCTTAGCTTTCCTATTTGTGAGCCGCTTAACCCCGAACTCTATGTTATCTAAAGAAAAAACTTCTTCCTTTGTAGGCACAATCGGAATGGTGTCCATGGCATTAGGGAACTCGTAAAGACTTTTAAGGTAGAAATTCCAGTCCGTTAAGGGAATCCTATTATTTTCTTTAGTATTGTGTTTTAGAATTTGGCTCCAGAACTTCTTAGGATCCAACTTGTATAGTTGTGAAAGTTGTTCTTGCATTTTATTGATATAGTATCTTTTTTTCCTTTTAAATAGGGCTTTGTAAGTATTGATCTTATCGAGTTTTAAGGGCTCATTAGAAGCATCCCTAATGGCTTTCCTAGCAATTTTACATTCTTTATCATACCAAGGGTTGGTTGTTCTATTATTATTTTTATAGGACACCTCGAAAGAGAACTTGTTAATAGAAGAGGAAAGGGTAGTTGTAAAATTATGATAGAGTTCTTCAATGTTGTCCTTATAAGTTAGGAGGTTTAATTTACTATTTAAATCCTTTAAGAAAATGTCAACTTTACTTTTGTCAAAGCGCAAATTCCTTTGATTATCATAATTCTCTTCAACAGTGCTCCTATGCATGGAAAATTTTAAAGTTAGGGTTAAAGGTTTATGATCGGAGTCAGGCTCATGGTCATTTAAAAGGTCAAAAGTTGCTATTTGGTTGGAAACGAGGATATCATATATCACATAATCTACAACACTACTACCTAGCCCATGAATACATGTCATTTGGTTGGAGTTTTCCACTTCATTACTCCATTGCAAATTATTAGGTCTTGAGAGCTGCAGAGCTTAACCAACTCAGTACCAAACAAATTCTCAATTAGGTCTTCAGAGCTTCTTTTGTAGCTATTAGATAAAACAAGGTCCTCATCTAGCCATGAAGGATTATGGTTGGAGTCATCACTTAAAAGAGTAGTTTGTTTAGTTGCAGTCCTAGCATTAAAGTCTCCTAGTAGGAGGATATAACCTTCATTTTAAAGTGTCTGAAATTTCTATCCAAATGTATTGATTAAGAGGGTCAATCTTATGAAGTTGAATGTGAGGAGAAATGATTTTTCTAATATAACAAGATATGCCTCCTATCCCTCTACGGTGGGATTTTTTGTTCCATGCCGACCACAAGACAAATACTTCCATGTTAGGGACCTTAGACTCCTCATGCCCCCAAGTTCCAGCTAGACAGATAATATCTATATCACTCGGGATCCAACTTATCATAGGACTTTTGTGCCATGGAAAGCCACGACAATTCTAATAAAGGATACGGAGTGTCCCAAATTCCTATTTATTTCAAATTCCTATTTATTATTATCCTTCCGGTCTCTATCCGGAACAATAGCTTTTCCATTTCTAATTATTGTCCATTTTCCTTATTTCCTAGCTTCTTTTACCTTTTAAACTTCCTTCCTTAATTCAACTTGGTCTTCGGGAATAAAGTCTTCATTTATAAATGAAATATATTGTGATATTTTATTTAATTTAATTATTATATTATAATTTCCATTTTGCTTTTTGATAATATTTTTGCAAATAAACAAAATGATATATAAAAGACATATTCTTCATCATTGCTGAGAAAGGAACATTCTACAGTTCGGTGCTAGGTTGTGTGATCTCTTACCTAGAATAAATGTGGAGTTGACACATGTTACTCTTAAATAATAATTTTAATTAATAATAATTAATTAAATAATTTTTTTATATATTGATTCTAATTATTTGAAAAATGAATAGAAAAGTTTTTTTTGCAAAAGAAGAGGTGAGTGGAAACTGTACAATATGCTAAGGATGCTACCACTAAACTCAGATCAAGATAACGTAGACTTTGTACAGTGGAGAGCTTTTCAATGTTAACAATAAGCTGATTGTTGGAGAAGGAAAGATAATCGATAAATTGAGTGAATTGGGTAGAGAAGACAGGCTTCCTGAGAGTTTTTTGTGTTCAAGGTCCAGCCGAGGCAGAGTAGATACGAAGGTGGGGATTGAACCTGTGAGCTTGAGCTTTTTGTGACAGAAAATGAGATTTGACAAAATGGGCAGCTGCCCAATATCCTGGGCAATCTCACCCACATGCTGATTAAAGCTCAAGTCCAATGTCTGCAGCTTCTGCAAGGCACCCAGGCAGGGAGTAACAGTACCTGATAGTAAGTTTTTGCTAATGCCCACAAACTGGAGCTCCTTGCATTGCCCCCAGAATCTCTGGTATCGACCCTGCCACGAAACCTGAAACCTGGGACAATGTGAGCTCTACCAGGGACGAAAGACCGCCCAGAATCCCATCCCACTTGACTGTGTGCCCTGGGGCACCTGCAGATGCATCGCCCAGATTGAGTGCCACAACTCGGTCTGGTTCACCTGGCTATTCACACAAAACTCCAGAGAAACTGTAAGGAACGGAGGAAAAATCCCATGACTTGAAGAAAGTGGAGCCTGGCATGTCGTCCATGTTCTTCATGATGGATTGCAGAGCTAGAAAATCAAGTGGGTCTAGCATTGCCTCCGACGACCATATCGCCATAACCAGAACAAGCATTGTTAACACTGCTTTCAACATCTTATTCACCCCAATCGTGTCCATTTCCATAGCTAAAACACATACACAGCGTGATATCAGAATTTAGATTTTCAATTGGCCAAATTCAAAGCTCAAATAAAGCCCAAGTTCTCACTGTAACTTAGATGTCTTCACACCATCACAGTTCCTGATCTTCTCAACCGAGGGGGAGCTGAAATAGGCAATGGAGTCTGTACAGTCCTACAGAAAACTGAAGGCCCGCCATAAATCTGATGAAATGATCGTTGCTTTCCCGTGTACATTCAATGCCGCCTTCTGTGAAACACTATTACACAAGAAACAAGTTGTCCTCCTTCCTCTTCTCGTGCAGCTCTTCTAGCGTTCCACAGAAGCTCTTTTCTCATAACTTTCCTTCACTGCCAAGCCATCGATAACCCCAACTACTCATATCCAAACGCAAAAAACATCCTACCGATTACTAAAATTATGATTTCGGATCCAGTTGACGCTAAATAAGCTCGAATATCCATACCGATTACGCCAAAGACATAAACCGAAATCTCTGCTACTATCGCTTGGGCGAGAAATCCGAGATTGGTCAGGCTTATAACGGTCTTCCGAGCCTTGGTTCCCAAGCTAATCACGAGCCTGCCACCTCGGCAAGTGAGATGCAGCGCAAGAAAGAATCTTTCGGCAAATGATACCGTTGGGCCATTGCCACGTCGTCATAAAAGAATACAAGAATTGCAGAGCTGACCGTGGAATTGTCTCCCCTCCATGAGGGATCGAGTCCACGTGAGCTTCTAATGCCACTCAATTTTTGTTTACGTATGGATAGAAAACACCAGCATTTTATTGTTTACGAAACAGAATTATTAATATCTCTAATCTCTATATTATTAAACATGGCATGTTCTTAAACATAGCATGTTCTTAAACATAGATTCCGTTTTTGAATTCATTTATATATTTAGAAAAGTAATTTAATTAAACATGGCATGTTCTTAAACATAGATTCCGTTTTTCATTACATGTTGAATTCATTTATATATTTATGTATTTAGAAAGGTAATTTAAACAATATAAAATAGAGATTAATAAAATCCCCAAACCTCCTTACCTCAGTATTCAGTATTGGATATGCATATTCTAAAACAATTGTCCATGGATAAATCCACCGCCAAGTATTGGGTATGCATATTCTAGAAGATTAACCCATGGATAAATCCACCACCCAGTCAACTATTAGACCAAAGAAGGTAGGCAACTACCCACAATTTTGACATTGTTTAACTAGTCAACGTATTGACAAATAGATCGAAATGGATGTTTGCGATACCATAGCCAGATTATGACATCCACAATATGCAATTTCCTAAAAACTTAGTCTAAACGTAAGTTTTACTTTTTTTTTCATTTTTTCTATTTGATTTAAAAAAAACCTAAAAAAATAAAAAGTTTAGCCAAATCCTTTTTTAAATCCATTTTATTATTTTAATAATGAAAAAAATTCGCTAACTTCCGAGTGAATATGAATTAAAGAAATATTGAAAATGGTTGGTTATTTATTTTATTAAAAAAAAAACGAAAATAAAGTAAGATTTTTTTATTTTTTTTAATCTTCAAATTTCGATTGAAGTATAAAAGATTTATATGTATCTTAAAAATGATCATTTAGAAACTACTCCAAGGTAAACAATGTTCATAATAAAAATTGACCATGTAACATCATTAAAATTTAAGTTTTAAAGTGCCATAATGCTTAAAGAAAACAACAATAAACATAATAATAGTAAAGTTATTCCGCCAAAGTGGGCATACTGATTAAGAGGGAGGTTGTAAGAACTAAATCCATGTCAAGGGGATGGTCTTTGTCCTTAAGAGGAGGCTCCCTTCCTTTTATTACAAGCTTAGGATCCACCACATTGAGCTCTCATCTGTCGTCGCCCTACATAGGTTTTTTTAGATGCTTTGGTTCAAAGATGGCTAGAGGAATGATGGATACTTTTTCAAACCACGACACCTTTGGAGATCTTTCAAGAGACTAGCTCCTTCGCATCTTTCGACATTCTCGCCTTGCTATATGATGGTGTTGTCGGTCTCTTGAGGCTCTAGAATGTGTAGAGTGGTCAAGAGAGTGCCCTTTAGGTGACCCCTTGTTCATAGTGCATGGCACATTGGTCTAGTAGTTCATAAGCTCGTGCAGGTGGGCTATCTTCATCTCCACCTTCCACATCTACACCCAGAGATGTGAAAGAAGATAGGAATAGATTAGAGACCCTCTCACTAGCTAAAAGAAGACCTGTGCTGAGAATTAGTGCATACACATCCATTTCTTATTTTCCAAAGTTGATATCAATTCTAATCCATTATCATAATGTGTGGAAATTCATAGCCCAAGGGAGTGAATCTCCAAATAGGGTTGCTTTCCAAGTGATATCGAACAAAAACAAAGAATGACACAGTTTATAATCCCATGCCCATGTTGATTGGGCATATTTACGAAGCCAAAGTAATTACTCTAGGGTTTCATTCTTGCCACATAAAGGGCATTTAGGGTGAAATTTTCTTAGATGTTTCAAGCATCGCCCTATGAGTAGGGATCCATGATCTAGGGACAAAGAAAAATAAGGATTTTTGGGCTCTAAGTGCCTTTTCATATGGATTTACATGGATAGAGCCGTGTCTTCTCCTTAGACTTGATTCTCTAGATTTTATTAAGCTTTCCCTCAAACCCAAGCTTATAAGAGAGCCATTGATCATCGTTGGTTTCCTTGTACTTCACAACCATTCTTCAATTCTGTCCCAAGTGTTTCCACCATGCTTGTGACCCTAAAAGGTCAAGTTTAAGGAAGAGGTTATGGATCAACCTCTAAACTTTCCCTAGAATTATTTTGGATGCAGGATTAAGCCTAAATTATGCTTTTAGGGCTTTCCAACATTTCCAATCTCTAGTTTGATTGTCATAAAGGTCTTCCAGGACCATAATACCTTTTATGTACAACCTCTTGGCTAAGAACCAAGGGATTTTGGTAGTAGTCTCCCCTCCTAAAGTACCAGTGGAGACCACCATAGACATGGGTCATTAACAAAAAGCATGATTTTCAGTGAGTCACTTTTTGACACCTTGTGTTTTATGACTTCCCCCGATTTCCAGACAATTTTAGCTAGGTTACTCCATATCTTAAACCCATGTAGGGTCTCAAGGTGATATAATTTATGAGCATGCTCTTCTATGCCTCATTCTCTTCCACTAATCTAATGACCATTTAGCACAAAAATCTTAGGCTTGTGTATGGGTGGTCACGATACCCAAAAATCCTTTCATTCTTGGGGTACACTAGAGGCTTTCATTTACTTTATGAAAGCATGTGGATCCACTAAATTTAATGGCCCATAAGAAATTTATGAGAATATTTTCTAACTTAGTTAAAGCATGGGAAAATGGGACCCAACATGATGAACAATATACATGAGTAACAACTAGTATGAATTTCCTTGCAAAGGATAATGGCTTCATATTTATTGGATTTTTTTGAAACACTTAGTAACACTACTTCTCATATCTCCTTCAGGGAGGCCACAAATGCAAAGGGGATGTCAAGAAATTTGAAAACTTGGATAGGTTGTAACTAGGACTACCCTTGACCCAATAGCTAGTCTAGGCTATCCTTCTAAATCTATTGAAAACAATGGGTTTTGGCCATTTGGAGCTTCAATCTCAAGGCCTCACAAAAAAAAGGTATGTAATCTAAGGTAAAATCTAGAGTCCTTCTCCTTAATAATGGTTAGAAAAGAATCATCGATGACGTGGTGATTCACTAATTTCCTTCCATTTGAGCTTGGGTGAGGAACACTTTTAATGAGGCCTTGCACTATCATGTGGTGGATGAAGTAGCGAGATGATTCAAAATCCATAACATAGTGGGCCCAAGCGAGAGGATAGGCTTCCCATTTAGACCAAAAGAGCCCTATGTCTTTAGACTTAGCATGATTGATATGAAATAGGAAAACAAGTTGAGACCTTTGTAAATAATTTTTCTACCACTATAAAAAAAATAAGGGACAAATTCCAATGCTTTAAGCATTGCAAGCATGAATGACCATTCCTCTCGATCATAGGATTCATAAGTCTATTGTAATAAATAGGGCTCAACTTCTAGCCCATCCATGCCTTCCTAGACAACTATCACATTATCCAAAATGTGTCTTCCTTTGATAAACCTCATCTGCTCTTGTCTAATGAATTTTGGAAGGATATATTTCAACCTTGGGATGAACATTTTGGAAATAATTTTGTAAGAGACAGTCAACAAAGTTATCGGGTGCCATCTTGTGATTAATTATGGGTCTCCTTTCTTTGGGATGACTTTGATCAATCCTTTGTTGATGTGAATGCTAAGTATACAACTTTGTATTCTTTGTACACTTATAGTAGATCCGACCTCATAATGTCCCATGTGATTTTATAGAACTCACATGGGTAGAAATCCTAGCCATGTGACTTTTCGTGAATCAATTATAGGCTCTATTTGATGGTTACAAAAAGAAACATTCAAAACAACGATCTTTGACAACTTTTCCCATTTTCCCAACTTGCCAATAGAAGAAATTCCATCCACATGCTACTCTTTTTTTAACCAAAAAATCATGCATAGAATTTTACTAACAAGCTTATAATAAAATATATTGATGTTGTTTTTTGAAGATTCAATAAACTCTTCACAAGGGATTTTATTTTATAAGTTCTTTCAAAATTACTGTCTTTAAACATTGAAACAAAGGATTCATATAAGTGCTTATTTTGTGTTTATATGTTCAAGCTACTTTCCAATAAATCAAATAAAATTGTGCAAAGTAAGTATATATTTATATGTTGAAGAACCAATGCATTTATAATTCGTTGTTGTGATTAGCTATAGTTGTTGGTCTTGTGATTAAAACAATATTTTGTTAATTCATATTTATGTTTGCAAGCTAATTGTAAGGTAATGTCTTGGAAAATTTATGTGTTTTGAATTATATTTCAATTCCATGTATTTCTATGTCTTTGTGAAACTGGTATGACATGTATTTGATACGCCCCTATAGGTATGGGGCCAACATGCATTAGTGACATCACATATATACCTAGATATATGTTTAACCTTGTAAGGCGAGTATGAAGAGGTACATCACGAGTTCTCCTAATTCCCACCCCGCTTGCTCAAGGAAGGTCCCCTAATTATATAGCAACCAACCGAAGGGAAGGAAGGCATGAGAAGTGCAAGATCTAGAAATATAATGGAATTTGTAACTTACATATACGTTTTTAGAACATGTCTTGGAATTTGCATTATTAAGTATTTGTTTTTCAAGGTTGTTTCTTGAATTACATTATTAACTATTTGTTTTTCAATGTTGTTTCTTGTATTACAAAACAAAGAGTTCATTTCATGTTTGAATATGCAACAATGTGTATGTACACGGTGCATGCTTTAATTGTTTATTTAGCTGTATATTTTGTTTTAGCAAGAATTCATGCATTTATCATCTTTTCTTTTAGTTTTTTCCTTTCTATTTATGAATCACATTGTCTACCAAATATTTTAGGAGCCAATATTTGTATGTCACTATTTCAAGTTTGGCTTGTTCATTGTATTGGAACCAAATTGCACCCTTGCATTGCAATTTTAAAATTTCAAAAATCACTATTTTTTAGATTTTTTTGCATTGTCTTCTTGTCATTATCCTCACTGCAACCATAGCTTGACTCCAACCATAGCTTCTATGCGGCTGGCTAAAGGCAAAGCTTCATGGCTAAGTTAGTATAAAAGTCCATGGTACAAATACATATTTTCTTCCTTGTTATGTCATATGGTAATATGGCATTATGAAATGTGCTCTAATACGTGACACGTTCAATGGCCATACACTTGGTTTATATTGTTTATTAAATATTCAAATTATATTTGAAACATATGCAATGCTTTCCTTGTTTCAACAAAATAATGCAGTGCTTGGTAACACAAACCCATATTGTTTAGTCCTTTTTATGCATATTCTTTTTATGCATATTCTTTTTCATTTAACTAAATTAAATTAAGAAAAATGTTAATATATATGTTAATTGAGTTTTTTATTCTTTTGTCATATGTTTTACTAAACAAAAAACAGAGGAAAAGTAAACAACATTTCCATAGATGATGACGATTACGCACCTCAGCCGATGCCTGCCTAGATCATATGACTTGTGTGGCTATGCATTGCCACTCAAATTATGTTTATAGATATATTTAAAGATGTTGTATCAAATTTGTTTGGTAATTATTTATGAATATAAAGATTTTTGTAATTCTCTTTATTAATCAAAATAAAAGGATTACATAGTAAAAGGTCAAGGACCCAAAGGTTGATGACATTAAGTTTACAAGGGTTAAGAATCCAAAAAAATCAAAATCATTCAAGGTAAATAATTTACACGATAAAATACACAAAAGTATCCATACTCATCATCATATATTAGGATTGTGTTAGGAAGTTGAAAGTCGAAGATGGGAGGAGCATTTCAACCCTAGAAAATAATTTCAAAAGAAGTGTAAAGCCCTACTTAGTGTTGGGTATGTGTTATATTCTTTTATCGGTTTTCATGTCTGTATTTGGGCGTTTTTTTGGCACATGGTTTTTCACCTATGGTTTTCTATTTCCGGTTAAGGAATTAGGGTTGTTGACTAATCCAGGTCATTGGATTAGGGCTTTGGATGTCGTCAGATCCTATATTTTTGTTGTATTCTAAACAATGTAAGAGGTGAATGAATATAGAATATGTTGTTTTTCCCGGTTTGGGTTTCCAAGGGAAAAATACCTGTGTAATGTGTGTATTTTCCATTGTATATTTTTTGTTTTTTTATTGAAAATTTGTTTGTTGTAAATTATTGTACAAGGTTAAAATCTACACCTAGGGCTTAATAGCTAAAAGTAAATTTGTAACTTGGTGCCAAATGTAAAGCTTTAATAGTGAATTTCATGATATTAATTTGCAACAATTAAATTCTCAAATATTACATTTACAACATAATTTCAATATTTTTAACTTTCATTCACAGAAAGCAATGATTAGTGAAATACTTATTTAAGAAGAAGTTGTCCCTTTAGCTTTCCCGTTGAAGTCCTATCTGAAACTAAATCCTCCCAGCCAGCTAGGAATAAAGCCTCTTCGACTCCCTTGCTCCAGGAAATCAGATGTCCTAGCCCTTGATCCCAAAATCCCAGCAACACCAGTCCACTAGTAAAAACCCACAATTTTTTTTTGCAACCTTCCCCCTCTCCAAAATTTCCGCTACATTTCTCCTCCCCCCGGTTTCTCCTTCTCCCTCCAATAAAAAATCCCCCCTCTCCAAGTCCATCCCCCCTTCTTTATCCTTCTCCCTCTAATCCTTCCCATCCTTTATTTTCCCATCTACCTTATCCTTTTTCATAAATTCATACCAACCCCAACCACAAATGAGATATTTTATTATTAAATGTTACATTTCTTAATTCAAAATGAATAAATAAATAAAGATAAAATAAAATTAATTCAATAATTAACTGAGTTGGATAAATTAATGATTTAATCAATTAATTAACTTTTAATACCTTAATAACTTAATTTACCTTACTTAATCAAATCATTAATTAACCTAATTGGGGTGTTACATACACTCACCCTTCAAGAAACTTCATCTCGAAGTTATAGTAACTTACAATACAAGGAGAACAATAACATGATTCATACATCTAGATTATATAAGCACATCATTAATTTAAACATTCCTAAATACTAGTGTACATGCACAAGACATGTATGTGTAGCTAGCACATACATAAATTCTGTGTGTACTAAAGACAATAATTAACACCTCTAATGCAATTCTTGTATGCTTTCAACCCAATCAACAATGCAATTAACCTCATAAACAATAAATCAACCTTTTACAAAAAAATATTTATGCAGAATACTTAATTATAATAATTTAGCACAAGTAATAATTACCTAGATAATTCTAATTCAGTTAAGAAATTTTTTTAAAGCAAGAGAAAATCAACACTTCTTCTATAAGATTAAAACCTCACACACTCAACTACGTCTAATCATCTTGCCTCCCTAACCTACTTCCATTGTCCATCCCTATCCTTCCTCTGTTGGACTATCCTGGAGCGTCAACTATATTGACCCAACTCCATATAGAACCCATAAGCGGAAGTGTTAACTACCTTGACCAAGCTTCCCCAACAAGTAACTGCCAATCATCATCACACGTCTAGGGGAGTGTGATCTAACACCGTCCTCCCATGACTCCAGGTTTCATAGGATACATGGTGGGAAATGCCTCCACCTCTCCTAATAGAACTTGGGTCAACACCCTATCATGGACCATACAATGACACTATGTTGTTGGGATCTTGTCATCGTACATTCAGTTTCAGGCAATCACTACCTGAAAAACCTGCACTTTCCCACATATCATAGTAATGCATTTGAACCAACAAAATTTCACATACAATATTTATACCATATTGTTTCTTGGTCGATGTCCACAACATAAACCCTTTATTATCGTTATCATTTGGTTAATTTATAGCCCATTAATCTTCAAATCAATTTATAGAACAACTCACATATATCCATACACATTATCATGTAAACACATTTAACCTTATCATTTACTCGGTATCCACGTACCAACATCTTTAAATTTCAAAAATTTCAAGCTAGAATTAGGTTGCATATTATCCAACATAAACCACATAACAATAAACATTCATAGTATTGACATTCACATAGGTCCATATGTCCAAAATTTAAAGTGTCAAGTAATCAATGTGCCATAGATCATAAGCAAATAAAGATACAACTAGGCCATAAGTGATTCTAGTTGTTTAAGTCAAAACAAGTCATTACATACACCCATCCTTTGGGAAACATAGTCCCGAGGTGGTAAAAAAAAGTGAAGGATGATATTGTCATAAGGTCTCTACATCCTCCCAAGTAGAAGATCTTGGGCTATACTTGTCCCACTAGACCTTAACTTGGTCCACCAAATGATTCCTGAGTTTTCGGACCCTACGGTCCAATATGCGTAGTGGTTCGACCATGATGGTTCTCGCATCTGAGACCTGCAATTCCTTCCAATTTAGTTTGTGAGATTCGTTAGCAACATAATGACGTAGAACAAATACATGAAAACCATTATGAGTTTTATGCAAGTGGGATGGTAGAACGAAGCAATAGACAACGGGTCCAATTCTCTCTTGGATTTTAAACGGTCCTATAAATCGAGGCAACAACTTTGTCCCTTTCCCAAATCGAATGGTACTTTTATTAGGCTTGATATGATTGAAAACATGATCTCCCACTTTATAACTTCGGTTGGTCCTATGTGCATCAACATAACTTTTATGTCTATCATGTGCCTCATTTAATCGTTGTCTAATCTGAATCACTTGTTTTTCCACCTCTTGAATCAATTCTGACCCTACTATCACTGGGTTTTCTAAACTTTCCCAACTCAACAACGTCCTGCATGTTCTTCCATATAGAGCTTCATAGGGTGACATTCCAATTGAGTTGTGGAAACTGTTATTGTAGGCAAACTCTACCAAAGGTAAGTACTTCTCCCAATGGGTTTGATTATCCATAACATACATACTAAGCATGTCTTCCATAACTTGATTTATTATTTCAGTTTTCCCATCTGTTTCCAGATCATATGTTGTGCTTATGTTCAACCGAGTCCCCAGTGTTGACTGCAAACTTGTCCAAAACCTAGAGGTGAATCGAGAGTCCCTATCTGAAATGATTTTCTTGGGCAACCCATGCAAACATATGAACTCACTTATAAAAACATGTACCACATCAATGGAATAATAAGTGTCTCTGACTAGAATGAAATGACCACTCTTGGTCAATGTATTAACTATAACAAGAATGGAATTATGCCTCAGTGATGTGAGTGGAAATCCCACCACAAAATCCATAGAAATGACTTCCCAATTGGACATAGGAACATCATGCAGTTGTAGGAGACCTGTCGGGTGGTGATGATCATATTTCACTTGTTGACACTCGAGGTGTTAATATTATGGTAGCTACGGGAGGTATTTACCCCCACATGTGAACCTGATGAGAATAGAAGACTCCGGGAAGCAAGAGAAACCTTAATGAGTTGGCTAATAACCCTAAAAGCCTTGTCGGCTCAAGAAGATAATTTATATTAGGCTATTAGCCTCCAAGAGAAGAAGTCGGCCAGAAATAATAATAATATACTGAATAGACACATACCCAGAAGGAGAAGTCGGCCCCAACAAAATTGACATGATTACTATAAATACAGGGTTCCAGTTCTCATTTGCAGCATCTCAGAATTGCAGCTCTGCAGTTTGGTGTGCACTGCAATTGCAGTCTTGTGAGTAGGTTTGGAGGAAGAGTTCGTGCAGCTGCAGCAGCAACAAGATCTCAGTATTGGCTGGAATATCTCTTGGCTAGGGTTTGGGACTATCTGATTAGCTTTTGTGATGCGCTATCCTTGGGGATTGATGCGCTACTCTTTGTTTGGCTATCTAGCCTCGGGTTTGCTTCCGGAGGAATTCTCAGGTCAAGGTTAAGGTGCTCGGAGGGAGGCTTCGGCCTATGGTTGGGTGACAAAGGTATCGTCAATGGTAAAACGAGCACACCATCTTCTATATTCTAACAGGTTATGGGCCCACACCCCTTCAGTCATCCTAAAACGTTGGAAGGAAACATAGCCGCTAGACATTGAGCTCGTTGAGGAACTGCCGCTAGGGTTACTAGCAGGAGCAGTTTCCAAAAGCATTGTAGCTAGGGTTACTAGCAGAAGCAATTGCGGAAACCCTAAACCTCTTGTTGAGGCACCTTAAGTGATGAGATTGACCTAATCTCTGGATAGATCAGTGCGCCCTAGCCCAACGCATCTCCTGATACTCTCAGAAGGCCAAGACATGAAGTTTGGATTTCTGGTCAAATCTAGGGTTTGACCAAGTCAAGCAAGCCAT
>SNQJ01S0005008.1:108321-128405 GCA_010110895.2 Picea sitchensis
ATTTATGGGTTATATGATAGAGGGTAGGAAACGCGGGTCCTTGCATGAGGCCCACGTGCCTTGCCTCCCATGACCCCATAAAATTTGTGTATCGTGCGTCGTTCCATTTCCCCCTCATTCCCACTCATCGAATTATGCTCACAGGTTAGGGTTTCCTCTGCCCTCAGGTTTCAGTTCATAGTTTCGAAGGGCACAACCCTGGCTCCATGGTCATCTACCTGAAGTGTAAGCTTTAAACCTGTGAAGTAAAGCAATGCATATAGATTCTTAAGCAAAATAGAAATTAATCAATGGCTCATTCACATAGTACACAAAGATTTATACCGGAAACCCTCAACCGGGAAAACCTTTCTTATATTCATTATATCGAATTTCACCATTCACTATACAATATATATACAATGTTTTTAGGTATTCTGTAGATACCAAAACCCTAATCCCTTAATCCAGGATTAATTTAGAAAACCGCTAAAAATAGCAAAAACCGCCCCAAAAAAAATAATTCAGGGCGTTGCACGTAACCACGGGGGGGCATACCTGCCCCCCTTGGGAGCCCTATAGGAAAGCGCCCAACGCACACGACACAAAGAGCACTACTAGAGGGATCGTCAGACGCAGTTGTCATATCTGACGCGCCCACACACACACAAGCAAAGAATATAACACCTACCCAACATGAAGGGCATGACCCTGGCTCCATGGCCATCCTCTTCCCTCATAAGCTTCGATTCCCAGCAGAAATGACACAAACGAGGAATCGACTCCTCTAATTCAGACTTAGCTCACGATATGGTATGACATGTTCGTGGCTCATTCGATAAGGTGCATGCGTGCTTACTTCTGGTGTTGGATGACCAAATTTAATGCATTGCTTGGTCTCAAGCTCCACGTGGATTCTATGATTTCATTTGTTATTTTTTTGTGTAAATAGGAAGGAAGCCTCTCCTTACATTGAACAAAACCAGGAACATTTGGCCTTAGAAAGAAGGTATATTATTCTCTCAAGTCTTCAGGGCTCGATTCGATAGCTTGTTTATTTTCTATGGATATTAATAAGTAGTTCTAGAGATGGGTTATTTTTATGCGGTGGTTCATTTTCTTTTTGTAGCGGAGCATGGTTTAAAATTTCTTCAGAGACCATGGTAAATGCTTGGACGGAGGTAAAAAAGGCCACAATATGCATTGCATATGATGGTAAGTGCTACAACTTATGCTATTCTATTTTATGCGATGTATTGTTTTTATATGTTTGTATTTTCAGCTACCAGTTGCAACCGTCTGCCTCTCCTTTTAGCCCCAAACACATAGTCATAAATGTTGCAGAGTTTTGTTCATGAGGTACAATCAAATTCAAGAAGTGAGGTCTATCATTGCAGGGTCTCTTGTAGGCTTCTCCACTAAGGCTTTGTTCTGAATAGTCACGTGTGGATGAGAATATACAGTGATGAGTAAAAAAAATACGGTGATGTAAATCCCTTTAGCTATAAGCTTTAATGCCTGCATTTCACTAATTATAGATAAAGGGATTTAATTTCCCTTTAGCTTTCCTATTGAAGTCCTGCATGAAACTAAATCTTCCCAGCCATCTAGGAACAGAGCCTTTTCGGCTCCCTAGCTCTAGGAAATCGGATTTCCTGGCCCCTGAGCCTAAAATCCCAGCAATACCAGTCCATTAGTAAAAACTCACAAAACATTTTGTGACATTCCTCCTCCCCAAAATTTTTGTTGCCTTTCTCCTCCCCTTGGTTTCTCCTTCTCCCTATAATAAAAATCCCCCCCCTCTCCAAGTCCAACCCCCCTTCCTTATCCTTCTCCCTCAAATCATTCACATCCTTCATTTTCCCATCTACCTTATCCTTTGTCATAAATTCATACCAACCCCAACCACAAATGAGATATTTTGTTATTAAATGTTACATTTATTAATTCAAAAGGAATAAATAAATAAATGATAAAATATAATTAATTCAATAATTTACTAACTTGGATAAATTAATGATTTAATCAATTAATTAACTTTCAATACCTTAATAACTTAATTTACCTTACTTAATCAAATCATTAATTAACCTAATTAGGGTATTACAAGAAGGAAACCGATAACTCTATACTCATCCTTCATCTATGTTGTAAAGACATGAGACTGCCTAGTGAAAATCCAATAGTCTTGGATGGGAGGGTCACCTCAATCCTATTGTTGATAACTCTCAAAGGTAAAGAGCGCAAATTTATGTTGCATGCTTCATAAGATAATATGTCTACCTCTTGATTGTGTTTGAGGGAGACATGGTGGAATTGGATCAAATAAAAAAATTGTGTTTTGTGTCCTCAATGAATTGAACACTACCATGTAGGGCTATACTTCTTTGATTCCTTTATTGAATTTTGTAGCTTTGGGCATGTATTATCACATGACCCTAGGTGTTGGGCATGTGGGAATCATCGTGGACACCACATCACACTTTCAGTTTGGTGAAAACCCCCTTGGATTTGAGTGGGGGATTCATGGGCTTGATGATGGGATTTGTGGGCTTGTGTTGGGGCTTCACACCCACAATGAAAGCCTAATTTTATGTTGACTTGTGGAGGGGCTTCTCTCTTGACTTCTATGTAGAGTGTGTGGAGACATGATGGAGCTAGAATAAGTGAGTCCACACTCGTGCTAGGAGGATTGGTGATCTCAACAAAGTGAAATTTTGCAAGGAGGAAACTCTAGCCCAAGAGAGAGAAGTGAAGAAGGTCACACGTGTGGAGCAAATTTTTCGTACCATACGCAGTTTGCAGGAGGATGAAGCATGTATATATGCGGATTGAAGATGGACAAATCACGTATAGGGTATACACGATTTGTAGTGGAGAAAACAACATATGTTCGTGGGTTTCCAATAAGGTGAATCACATATCTGATTTTTCTAGGTATGTATAGATCCATACAGGCTGACATGTGACGTCAACAGGCCGTAAGGTGGTCTACAACAAATTCGTGGGCAAAGGATATTTCCAGAATATTATTGAGGTTTGGTATTTTGATTTCTATGGTTATTGAAGAACGATTTTGTCCTCATATTTGGTGACATTGTATTGGCTGAGAGGATTGGTTTGGTCCTCAGTCTTGGTGACATTGAGAGGACTAGTTTTGTGCTCATATTTGAAGAATTGGATAAAGTTACAAAACATAATTATTGTGTCTCTTGTGTATTGATGATTCATCTCTGATATTGTTGTTTCCACTACATATGTTTTCAGTCAATAATTTTAGTGTAAAAATGTACAATGATAGTTAAATCACTAGGTAGCAATTTTCATATATGAAATTAGTCATATAGAGTTGCATGTGAAAATTGGCATGGTATCAAAGCTTGGGATTTGAAGAGAAGGTGATCATCTTGAGACACATTTTAGATATAGAACTGGATGAGTGTTGTTCTTGTTCTTGTTCTTGTTCCTAGCAGGTCACATGTGATAGCTCTGAGAGGGAGCTACAGTGACGGTTATAGGTGGCAACAAGTTAGATGGTCTCTGATTTGAGACATGGAGAGGGCTATTGCAACTCAATGGTGTGGTAGGTTGGGAGTTCTGGTGAATTGGTAGAGAGCCCAGATATTAGCAGTATTTTGTGTGGAATATTTCCAAACCTATGGCTGGACTTTCGATGGATTGTCATAGTGAGTTGTTATGGGTGCAACTTAGATGATTTGGAATGGATGAGATATTTTCATGTGTATCACAAGTTGATGAGATAGAGTCTTCATCGGGCCAAAGAGTTGCACATTGTCGAGGTATGAATATGTATGAGGTATTTGACCCAGGAGGATGATGACACTTGCATAGATGAGTTGTGGTGGTATAGAGTGGACTAGACCGTGTGTCCAACCGAAACTTGAGACTGTTCAGGGAGACGACACAGGTTCAATTGCAGTGTGTAAGCACAAAGATTTTTGTGACTTGGATGATGGACTTCGAAGAATTTCATTGGATGATCGTGATTTGGGTAAGCAGGATACTTGCCTTGGAGGATTGCATAGTTCTTATACAATGAGAGCCACCAACACATGATAGGGGCACAATATTTGTTCATGAGTTTCACAGTGTCTTACTCAGGTATGTACGAGGAGCTTAATAGAAGGACTAGAGATGTAGTACAAGGATCTGTAGTAGTGGTATTCCAGACGGAGTCAGGGGGTGTGTTGTGAGTAGAAAATGTGCTATGGGTGCCAAGAGTGTGTTCTCATACTCAACGGTTGAGGAGAAGGACTATGCGGTTTTGTTCCAAGTTGGAATGGTGTTATTGTATGTTGATTTGGTCTTCCTGGGTCTTCATAACCTTTTGTGCAGGGGATCTGTGCACAAGATACATTGCCAGGGTTTGATAAGATATGGACTGATTGTATCCAGGAGGAGATTCAGTTGATGTCCAGGGATGATTTGGATGGATTGGTGGTGTTTGTTTCTAGACGATCTATCTTCAAATTAGTGGTTATTCTTGGAGTTAGGGAGGGAAGGGGCCAACCTATGCATGTTGTGACTAGCAGGAGCAGAGAGATAGATGAGGAGGAGCAAGTGGCTCGACCAGTGGTGAGGCAGGTGGACGCACCAGTAACATAGAGAGAGAAGGTAACTCCACTAATGGTGAAGCAGGTGGCCCCACCAATAACACAGAGAGAGAAGGTAGCTCCACTAATGGTGAGGAAGGTGGCCCCACCAGTGGTGAAGCAGGTAGCTCCACTAGTGGTACAGGCTTAGAGGGAGCCAAAGTTTAGAGGGAGTCATCCCTCAATATATAGTAGGGAGTAGCAGCCTCCGAGGACCTTGTAGATTTCAATAGACATGGAGCAGGTAGATCCATAGGTTGTGTAGACTCGGAGTGAGTCTGACTTCAGAGGAAGTAATGGGGCTCAGAGGGAGAGTTAGTTGCTCAATGGGATCCAACCTTCAGGTCTAGATGGGAGAGAGGAATCTTCCAAGAATTTTAGGCAGGTGTCATGGGTTGAGGAGGCCATACATGAGGATCGGAGGAAGGAAGCTTCTAGGAGCAGGATGTATTCCATGATGGGATCATGTCAAACAACATTATTTTCTTCAGTGATCGAGGATGTATCCAATTAGAAGGACTGGAGAGAAATAATTGCTTCGGTGACAAAGGGAGAAACCAATAAGACAGATTGGAGAGCAGTTGTGGTAGAGGATCCAATACGAGAGACATAGATACTTCCAGGTGGTGATGGAGGATGAAATTCCTCCCTCGCTAAGAGGGAATGTTGATTCTTTGGTAGCATCGAGATGCATTCCCACTTGTGGAGTGTGGTGAGAATACCTTCCTCGCTAAGAGGGAGTGTTTCTTTTTGTAGCTTCGGGAAGGTATTTTCACATGACCCTAGGTGTTGGGCGTGTGGGAATCGTCATGGGCACCACATCACACTTTGATTTTGGTGAAAAACCCCTTGGATTTGAGTGGGGGATTCATGGGTTTGATGATGGGATTTGTGGGCTTGTGTTGAGGCTTCACACCCACAGGGAAATCCTAATTTGATGTTGACTTATGGAGGGGTTTCTACATTGACCCCTAAGGATTGTATATAAATAAGAGAGGTCATTGTGATATTCAACATCATGTTGAGTGTGTGGAGACATGATGGAGCTATCACAAGTGAGTCTTCACTTTTGCTAGGAGGATTGGTGATCTCAGCAAAGGGAAAGTCTGCAAGGTGGTGAATTTGGCCCAAGAGAGAGAAGTGAAGAACGTCACATATGTGGAGTGAATGTTTTCTACTATACATGGTTTGTAGGAGGACGAAGCATGTATATATGTGGATTGCAGATAGACAAATCGCGTATAAGGTATATGCAATTTGCAGTGGAGCAAACAATGTATGTCTGAGGGTTTCCAGTAAGGTGAATCACCCATCTGACTTTTCTGGGTAGGTACATATATGTACAGGTTCACATGGACGTCAACAGGACGTACAGGTGGTCTACACCAGATTTTTGGGAAAAGGAGATTTCCAAAATATTGTTGAGGTTTGGTCTTTTTATTTTTATGGTTATTGAAGGAGAAGGTTGTCCTCATATTTGGTGACATTGAGAGGACTAGTTTTGTCCTCATATTTGAAGAATTGGATAAAGTTACAGAACATAATTATTGTGTCTCTTGTGTATTGATGATTCATATATGATCTTGTTGTTTCCGCTACATATGTTTTTAGTCAATAATTTCAGTGTAAAGTTGTTCAGTGATAGTTAGATCACTAGGAAGCAATTTTCAGATATGAAATTAGTCACATAGAGTTGCATGTGAAAATTGATATCCTTACTCCTCTTAACCAATCCACCACTAGTTTAGAATCTCCATAAATGTTTGTGTCAATTAATATACTATCATAATAGGGAATGACCATAATTATGGTGACTAATATGATCTTTGCATAATTATTTGTGTCATTTCAAGGACTGCATTCATAAAGGATCTCGTGATTTTCAGAAATCACAATACTACCTCCGACCCCACAAGTATTCACATTTCTATTTGATGATCCATCAAATAATCCATAAGAACTATTAGGTTTGATCTATAGGGGCCCAACAATCCTTTATTTGGATTGATTTTGTAGAAATTTTGTGAATTGGATGATTCATAAATTCCACCTCTTAACTATAGGTTTCCCAAATCTTAACCCTATGAATTTTTAGCCTTAGATCTGTTATGAAATATAAATAAAACAACAACAACAACAATGAACACTATTTCTCCTAACAACCCCAATCCACTAGGCAATTCAAGAGAAAAGACACTAAAACATGCTAATAAGTTTCAACCTTGTAGGACAATCTCATCATGCATAAAATAGATCTTAAAATCACTTAGGACAATTGTAAATACAAAATCAAATATGTCCTATGTTATTCAATATAAATATTAAACTCCATAATAATTGAAACCTTAACTCATGTCAAATTCAACAAGAAATATAAGTGTTGGAAATTACAAGGCCATAAAAAAATAGATGGTTGAAAATAAAATATGCAATATAGGCAATTTTGGACAGCTAGAAACTTCATGTACGTGCATAAACAATAAGTTCACGTACATACTATAGCCTTATCCAAAGGATAGTACAATCCTCTAGCTCTATAAAATCCTAGCTAGGGAAAACAATGAAAACCATATCTCACACATAGGAGCTCCAACAAGATAGCATCACACAAGCATGTCCTTGAAGGAGATATGTCTCTTCCTCTTCTTCTATTAACAAATACAACCTAAGGTTTCATCTCAAAACTCTAACCCTAGTATTCAAGATGCTCCAAGAAACCCTAGAAACTTCAAGATAAGAGAGGTAAAGAATAAATGAAGGTCCAAGAGAGAGGAATACTAGTGCACTCCTCTAGTTGCATCTAACACAAGGGTGATAAGAACAATTATGAATGAAAGGACTCTCTCCTTCCTTTATATATATGAAAGATAAGGGAGGAAAAAAACACACATGTAGGCATATTCCCTTATGATCAACCTACAAATCCAAAATTAGGCTCACACATGTGGAGCACTACACTCCAAGGGTACACATGTCAAGCTCTAACTCCAAGTTGATGCCATCCACAAGTAAGGCTCCAAAAGTAAGGGTGTTCCAAGATATGTGTCTAATGCTCCTCCTACAAGCCTTAAATGAACCTCTTAATCCATGTACTCCACTGGGTCCACTCCCCTTGCATGGACATTGTCTCAATCTAGGAATCCTCAAGCCAACTCCATGCCTCCATGCAAGCATCCGAGGAATTAATCATATCGATTCCATTCTTTTTCCAAAGCATTATGGATTCCTATCTCATTTGCCTTTTTCCAGCATGCAATCCACTAATTTTCTTGTTATTTGTTATAAACATTTTCACGTTGAAAAATATTACTATCATGAAGTTGCATTATAAGATGTTGTGATAATATACTAGAACCTCCATCCCCCCTATCTAGGTATTTTTACCAATACAAACTTGCTTTCCATTTCCAATTAACCAATCATGGTTGTATCCTATTAGGGGATATGTTGTTATTAGTAATTTCAATCTAACAAATACACTAGAACTAAGGGATCCATATCCATGCCTCTAGGCTTAAAGGTTCTATGTATTTCTTTTTCATAATAATTTTCTACAACCCCTTTGTAGACATAGTTCTTTGTACCCCTTTCACTGCTATGGGTTTTGAGTTTCAACACCTTTTGTTCCCATCCTCCCCAATTTTGGGGTTTTAATATATTTTTCCAACTTACAAGGGGGATACATCCTTTGTATTTCTTCCTAGCCCACATATATCTACAAAAAACTTTCCTTATTTTGTTTAGTACCCTTCATGAATATATGCCATTGACATCCAAAAGAACATGGTTTCTTTAATCATTAATTTATTAAGGTCAATATAGCACCTAAGGAAATCCATCTGTTGCACCACTAATTGATCTTCTTTTCAAAATTTTCAAATAACCATAGCTAGTCATTATAAGAATAACATTTGCTTGAAGGTGGAATCCTAGGTATTTCATTGGATCCTCAATTATTTTTAATATTTGGAAGGGTGGGCGAGCTTGATTTTGTCTATCCTAAATTCTCTTATCTAATTCACTGCAAGAGTATATTTCATGGTGTTTATTTCCATACCAGTTGTTAAGAAGTATGTCTAAAGAGATTCCTTAGTGAATTTTGCCTCATTGGCAGTTCCCAAACCAAAGAGTATCACATCATCTACAAATAGTTATAAGTGGGAGATATTGAGATATGTTGGTACCTGCGTTCCCTTGAATTTTCCCTCTTCTTTCTATCCTTTTCATAATTATGTTGAGGAATTGTCCAAACAATCTTGTCTTAACCCACATTTAGGCTTGAAGAAATGGGTGAGAGAACCATTAATTAATAAAAAAATGCATAGGAAGGAGTAGTATAACAGTCTTCAATCCAATTGCCAAATTGGGATCAAATCCTATGTGAATACACAACAAGGTAATGAAGGTCTAGTCTACTCTGTTATAAGCTTTTGATAGATCTAATTTGATACTCGTGAAGGGATATTTCTTTCTTTATTGAATCTAACATCACCTTTTCTAAACCAACAACATCAAATATCTACCTTCCTTCCAAGAACTCGAATTTTCCTCTGAGATCATATTGGATAATATGTGCTTCATCCTTATGGTTAAGTTTTTTGCAATGATCTTATAGAGGCAATTACATAGAGATAGAGGTCTATAAAAATCTAGGAATACAATTTTTTTTATTTTGGGTATAATAGTGATAAAGGTAGAATTAAGAGGTATAGAAAACTTACTTGATGATTTGGATTCCTTTACATCCATAAGAAGATCCCTTCTATGAGATCATATAATTTTTTGTAGAACTTGAAGGGCTAGCCATCCAATTTAAGATATTTTTCACTTTGGAATGAAGCCAATACATCCCTTAATGATTATTCAATGATATGAGCTCTTAGGAATTTGTTATGATTCTTCATTTACTAGCCTAGTAAAGTAAGAGAGAGTTTGGAGGATTTCCATAATATTTTTTTGCCTAAGTTTAGTAAAAATGCCCTTGAAATGAGCCATTGCTACCTTTGTTATTTCTTCAAAACCTATCTGAGCATCAAAATTTTTGTTAGTGAACTCTAAGATGGTATTTTGGGTTTTCTTGGCTTCAACATAAATGTGAAAGAGCCTTGTGCTTTCATCTCCTTCTTTCAACCAAGCTTTCCTTCTTTTATGTCTCCATTTTGTGTCTTCCCAAGCTACTAACTTGTTCTCGTCTCTAGCAATCTTGTCCATGCCATAGTTTGCTCCTTATAAAATAGGCTCTGTCTTAAACTCCTTAGAAATCGACTCCATCCTACCTTCCAACTCATTTAGGTCCTTTAATTATGTGTATTTGCATCTTTGATCCATTCCTTAACATTGATCTTGACTCTTTTAAAGTTCTTATACATGGTTTCCATTGCATGTTTTCCAGAAGAAGGATCATATGACACCCATTCCTTGAGAATTAATTCTATGAATTTCTCATCTTTGAGAAAAAAGGAGTTGAACTTGAAAGGTGATGTAGGTTTTTCACCATCTCTTTCTAATTGAAAGAAAACTACATAACGATCTAATGTCCCTTCCACTGCAATCCATGATCTATATCTTCTAGCCTCAATAAATATGCTTTGTGAAACAAGAAAACAATAATCTCTTAGTGATCATTTCATCACCAATGCTATTATTTCTCTACATGGGATTGAGATTACTTGGCTCTACATCAACTAGATGTTTGTCTACAAACAACTTAAGGAAGAAATCAGCAAGCATGTTAGGCTTAGCCTCTTCTCCCCAAACTCCTCTCTTTTAAGGGTTATATTTAAATCTCCTCCACCAAGGATTTCCCTTGGAAGAGAGAAGTTGTTCAAAAAATTCAATGAATGGTCCTTCCTATAAAGATAGGGTACATACAAATTAATAAAATACATGTCCTTATTCAAGTCCTTTACATATAAGGTGCAAATTATAGTAGATTATAAGAACAAATGGTTCTTGAGTATGCAAAAGTTCTTCCATCCTACAAGTAGCCCCTTTGATATCCCCTTGACATCAATTACAACAAAACTCCACCCCTTAAGCAATTCTGAAGAGAATCAATAGCATCATTACTACTCACCATGGTTTCCTACACAAAGAGGACATCCAATATATACTTATAGATTTTTCTATTTAGCACTTTTGTTTCAAGGGAGACCATAATCCCCCTATGGTTATGGATTAGAAAAGCATCACTTACTACCGTAGGAGGATTTTCCTTCTCTAAGGGCATCTTCTATTGACTTTTGTTTTCCTCCACTATCTTCATCCTCAACCTTCCTTTTTTTCCCATTTGGATATGTGACTTCCTCCCCTTTGTCTCCTGTAAGAGCATTTTGTCATCAATCTCCAACCCTCCTTTGGGGATCTCACTTGAATTGGTCTTCTTTCTTCTTTTGGAAGAATGTAAATGATACATTTTCTTTATGGATGTGAGCCCCACTTTATCAGAGGATAATGATTATCTTGGAATTTCCATTGATGTATATTTCTTGTGCTTCTACTCCATGCTTATCTAATCTTGGCTTCCATGAGTATACTCTAGTGTGATAGGTCCAAGACCTTGTGCCTCTTTCATGTTCTTAAATTCCATCTTCCAATCTTCATCTCTTATTGGAAATTCAATTTACAATGGAAGTAGGGGTTAGGTATTTGTAGTTTTCATAGCTTCTTTTCCCTTGAATTCGTACTCGAGAGCCATATCAAATTCAAATTCCATATTAAAGTAGGAGTTGCCTTGCTGACTTTGGAAAAGTAGATCCTCTTGAGTCCTTGAGGGAGTATTTCTAGCACCTTCCCCACTCTCCTTGTCTTTGAATGGATAAATATGTGCTTCAAGGTCCCTCAATCTAGGAGAAGGACACTCAACCCTTATCAATTAAGTCTAGTTCCATTATCTAGATATGCTTTGCATAATTGTGGCCTCAAATAGGAAGTGTCTTTCACCCCTATTTGGGCAATAATTCTTAAGGTGGTCATAATGTCTGCATTTTGCACATTTTAGAGGAACTTTTTTATAGTCTAGTACCTAACAATATTCATGATGCATCCAACCACTATGTTGATAATATTTGGGAGCCCATTTCCCAATTCTAGGTCCACACAAAATCAACCCATTGAAGTGGCATTGCATTCTATGGTTCTAGTTTTATCATCCATAGTGGTGTATCTAACTAATGCATTGCTTACGGCCTTGAAAACTACTTCTATCCAATTTTTGGAGGCATGTATGGAAGTTTGATCTAGAAAGAGGGTTTGTTTGCTCCAACTTTCAAGGGATCAACCTTGGTTCCCTAAGTGAACGCTTGAGTGTTTATCCTCCCAAAACCAAATCCCACTAGCAACATTATCTATGTTTGTCGAAAGGATCTAAAAACGAAAGTAATATAACCTCTTTTCATAAGAAAACAATGTCAATATTCCCTGAACAATGATTCCCATTTTTTTTGATCCATTGTTTTAAACATTTCTCATTGATGTTAGACCTTGAGAGATCCCCAATAAAATAGTCTCTTCATAAATCTTGGATCTCTTTGAAACAATTTATGATTCAAATTCAATTTTCATTTTTTCTTGTCTTAGTTTAATCACCTGGGTTACTATGGTTCAAGTTCAATTTTCATTTTTTCTTATCTTAGTTTAATCCCCTGAGTTGCTCTCTTGTGATTCTTGAAATCCTTTCTTTGATTATAAATGTAAAATTTCTCATTGTTTATGTTTTTAGGGCTTCTATTCCTCCTTATACATTATGAGATGCAATGTTAGGAGGCGATTCTTGTTTCCATGACTCCCAACGTATTATCAAATATTGTAGCACCCTCCATTAAACTTAGATGTTGATTGTAATTGCGTAAGCAAGAATGGGAAGGGCCCTTGTCCACTAAGAAACCATAAATTAGAGACACTCCTCTACCGTGAGCTCTTCCTCGTTGCTTTCCTTCAACGCCAACCCATCGATTCCCCACCTACTCATCTACCAAATCACTATTTTAGTCGGCCTCCCAACGGTCTTCCGAACCTGGCTCCCGAGGCTAATCACAAGGCTGCCACCACGGAAAATGAAACCATTGAACCACAAGGGGAGACCACGTCGACTTGTCTCCACCCATGAGGCATGGAATCCACGTGAGCTTTTATTGGTGTCATGCAACTGATGCTACTTGAATTATTTGCACATCACGGGACAGGACAGAAAAGACCAGCATTTTATTTTATTTGGAAAATTACAATTCATGACAAATATTTTATTGGGATGAAGGCCGTCCCCCGCCCCCAACATACCTAAATGAATATTTAGGTATACTTTATGTTATCATATATGAGGTTGTTTAGTCTTCGTGAACACAATTTTTTTTTTTTTTTAATTAAGATGGGAGTAGCAATTGCATTATTATTGATTTTTGGTGTTTATTTTTCATTTATTGATGTATTTTACTATTATTTTTGTAAGGGTTATTTTTGTAATTAATGTTATATATTTTGGGATATATATTATTTGATTTTAATGTAATTTGGATGAGAGATTTAATGTTCTCCGATATTTATATTACAATTATATTGTGTAGTGTTAACATTTGATATTTGACATCACAACAATCATTATAAATATGTTGGATTTTACATTCAAAATATGAACTTTTAAAACTAAGTAGTTTGATATTCATTTTTTAACTTTTAAAACTAAGTACAAGTTATTAGTTACAATTATGATCACGCATTTCCATTCTTTTGGATAAACAATCATGTTTCTCCACTTTTGTGTTAATTTCTTGAACTTGTTATAATTGTGGTCCAACTAACATTAGAATTGTTGATTATTAGCACATCTATAATCATAAGTAATTCTTCTACATCCTCTAAAGACACAAAGTTGAATCCTTTTGCTATTTTGAGGAATTTAATTCAATGTGTCTCATCTTCTATGTTTTAGAGGAACTAATCAATGGGCAAGGAGTTGCCTCTTGGGATCTAGTAGTGACTACAATGGCGTCTCCCCTATTATTAGGCATTGAAGTAGTTACACTTGCTAAAGGAGTGGATATTGAATCCTAAGAAGCCTTAATTGGATTTAGCTAATGGCTAGCCAAATCTGGGTCTTTCCACCATGAGGGCTTCCCAGATTTTGCTCTTGGAGTTGGAGACAATTTTGCCTTTGGGTGGGAATCCATGAGTCACATGACCATGGTCAAAGAAAATTCTACAACAAAAGACACCATGTTCATAGTCAAAGGATTGGGAGCAACTTTAGTTCTCACATTCTAGCAAAATATGGCTAGGAAGACATTTTCTTAATTCCACATAAATAAATATCCTAGTGTAGGTAGCAAAACCATAATCTATGGTTTTTGAAGCCAAGGAGATGAATGTACCCACCAAATTTTTTATAGTAAAAGTTGCAGGATCTTGATATTATAAAGGGAGATTAGGAACTTTGACCCATAATAAGGATGTCATTATAGATTCTCTATCGGTTTTGAAGTTATGCTACCACATTGTCATAAACAATCCAATGCCATTTAGAAACTATACCCCTTTTTTTCAAGAATCTTATGCTTTATCCTCCAAGGAATTTAACTCCATATTAAAAAGGCCATGTGTAGGTCAATGAATAGCAATATTTTTTATAGAACATGCCATCAAGTTGATTGTATCAATGCATGCAGTTGCTTAAGCGATGAGCATAGGTCGTTGAACCTACAAATCATGCCATGAGAGAGATGAAACACATATTTTTTATGCATACTAGATTCAACTTCAAAGGGTTGGGGATGAGGTAACCTTTTCCACACACACAAAAACGTACCTTATTGGGCACCTAAGAGGAGACTTTAGGTGGAGTGAAGTTGTACTAATATTTTCAAGAAAAAGGAGTGAAAAGAGGGAGGCTTTTCCTTGATAAACCCAATGTATGCTATGAGATTTTTTGGTGGACTATTGGAGGACTTTGCTCCTTTTTTCTTGACCCTTTCATGCAAGCAAAGCACCAAATGTAAAGTGGACAGTGGACTCCTGGGTAATGTTATAATTACACAAGAGACAATTATCATCTAACTATTTGTTACAAAATAACAATCACCATTGATTTAAGGGAATTATCTCCTTAAGTTGAATCTTATTCTTAATAGTAGTAATACAATATGTAGTTTTCACTATGAAAGTGATGGTACTTCTTGCTAGAAACTTTACAAAACTCTAGTACAAAATGGCTAATTTGTGACTGCATGACCAAAAAGGTTAGTCACGACATTTTTTATAAGCTAAATACTGGTAAATTTGATGTATTTTCAGTGACATAGTTCAAAATTACTAACATAAATTACTAAAATAGATTCGAGATAAATATATACGACTAATCAATGACTATGTGAAGATAAATTAGTAGTATAGTTTAATTATATGTAATTGAGTTATATTCACTATAGTCATTTTAGTGTGTTTTATCATGTTTTATTAGCTGGATTTTTCGTTGAATTCATTTTTATAGTCTTCCTCTTGCCATTTTGCTCGTTCTTCATTCAATTTTTTTCATGGGCATCTACCTTCTTGCCTTGCCACCCCCAATTTTTTGGTACATGGATTAAGGATGGTGCAGATTGCCAATTTAGGATGATCCAAAGTCATCTTAGAAATGTTCCTTATGTTTGGGTTAATGGACATCTACCTTTTTTTCATTTTGATTGTTCTTCATCTGAAGTTTATTTTGGGCATCTATGCCTAGCTAATTCTTTCCTTGTGAGTTTATATCTTAATGGAAACCCCAAGTTTTTGGTACATATTGGAATTAGGGTATTGCCATTGACTTATTTCCTTCATACCCAACAATATTAATTGCAGTTCAAATTAAAGGCCCTGCAAGAGTCCAATTCCAAATGTCAAAACAACCCAATTACCAATGTTGCCACATATCACCTCTTCCATTGTGAGCACCCTACTAAGCAATGTGAAAGTGCCCCAAATCCAAACAATGGTTCAACCCAACTTGCCTAGCAACAAAATCCCATCACATACTTAATTTTCTGAAACATAATAGACCCACTTGCAGTGTAATCCTCCATCTAAGTAGAGGTAAAACACTCACCACGACAACAAATGATCAATTGTGTGATGAGTACAAGGGCTAGAAGAATGGTTTAATATCATCCACTCCCATTTCCATTTATAATTGCATAAATTCTATTGAGCATTAATATTCCTAATTATGTTGGTATTCAATTTAAATATATATGTAATTAATTATATAACTATGTTAAGTTATGATACTATATATATAATGTATAATACATCATATATACTATATAATTGTAATAATAATACAATATACATGCTAAAAATAAAATAAAGAATATATAGAAATTAAATAATATATAAAAACTAAATAAAAAATTAAATCATAAAAAAAAACATTATATATAATATATATTACATATAATATACAAACCCAAAACAAAAAATGCAAACACGTGAAATTAAAAATGGAAAATATTATTTACTTGCTTGTATTCACAAAATCTTGAAGTCGACCTGACCATAATGACCATGAAGCCGTGAAACCTAGAAGGAGATGTTTTGGGCGCCAAATCTCTAGCTTTGGAGGAAGGGGATGCTTTGTGGGGTTTTGAGAGGCAATTAAGGAGGAGAACCTTTGTTTTCTCTATGATTTTGTTGAGGAGAGGTATGATTTTGTTGAGGAGAGGGGTTTGGGGGAAATTTATTGGGTACAACGGTTAATGTTGGTAATTTGTTTTCTTTATTATTTTTGTTGGAGAGGGGTTTTGGGGAAATTTATTGAGATTTTAATTAAGCAACGGTTAATTTCACCAGTTTGAGGGAAGAGTTTTATAATTGAGTATATCTTGTAGTTTTCACAAAGAGAACATACAAACTTTTGAAAAGGCGAACATGGAATTCAGTGTTGGAGAAGACTTCTACAAATAATTTGGAGAAAATTTATCCTTCAACAAGTGTTGTAAAATTGCAGGTAAGGTTAATTTATTTATCACAATATATTTTTTTGGGTAAATGTAAATATTTATATTCTTTTGTGGGGTTATTCAGGGTATTTTGGGGTTATTTAGGGTATTACATCAAGAGCCAAAACCCTCTTCATCTTTCTTTATCCAACATCACTATATTTCCACTCTGAAACCTTCACCCCTCCATATAATGCTTCAAATTCGAAATCCCTTCCAATGAAACATGACCCCAACATTGAAACTTTCAGATAAATACCTTACATTCCTTTATTCAGTGACAACACAAACCCTTTTGAGTCTCATATGTCAAATCAAGGATACCATGTGATTCTAACAAGTTCAAATAGCTTGGAGCTAGACTAAACTTCACACTCTCATTTACTCTCCTCATATAGACTCTAAAAGATCCCTAAAGCTTTCATCTATTGCCTCTTATGTTTCTCTTGACCTCTTTAAGGTGGGAATTTAACAAAATATTTGTTTCCACTACCATCAATTCAAGTAACATTTATGTTAGACTTGGATGATCTTCTTGACGTCACTCTTAAACCCTCAACATTCTTTTCTTGAAAGGATTCATAAAGTGTATCTATAAATTTAGTGTTGGCAAGAAGATGTTGGCTAAACAATCATTTGTAGAGAATCAATCGATTATGCACCCTAAATTTCAAATAAATTGAATGAATTCAAGTAGATTTGATTTTGTGAAGCTATCTTATTTCTAGGAAACCTTCTATGGTACATGGGACATGGGGGATTTGACCATCTTCTTTGTTATGTGGGAACAATAGGAAAATACCCCTAATATGCCTTGTACACTTCCTTTACACATGGCATGCTTGCCATATTTCCCAATAACAATTAGGAAATAATGCATCATGGGGATGTCTAAGCATTCTAAATATCTTATGGGATGCTCTCAGAAAAACATTTAAGTGCCACAATGAAGGTTCCCTAGATATCATTTATTAGTTTTTGAAATTTATGAAAACAATTTGTGCATGACCAACATGAAGGTGTTTTTGTTGGACATTAATTGGTCTTAAATTAGATGCAAAACTCACATATTTTCAAGAAAATCTACATTACTACTCTAATATATATAGATGGAATTTTATTCATGAACTGAAATGTTGGGAAATATTGTTACAAATCAGTGTTAGGAAAGTGTGTCATATTGTACAAATCTTTATATGGAAAGGATTATGAGAGTTCAATGCAATGTTCATATTTGTATGCAAGGTCCGCTCTTGAATATATGTGTGTTAATTGAATGGAATGGATGATGCATTACATCCAACTTCCATATCTCTTACATCCATATTGGTTCTAGGTTGGAGAGTGGCAATGATGTTGATATATTTCTCATAATCTTTCATGGGAAGAAGTCTTAGGACCACTGGGCATTAAAAAATGGAGAAATCATAGTTTGTCCTCTTAAAGTGTTTAGAATTTCCTCTTATCACTTGTACATTAGAGAGTGCATCAATTTGATGATTAGCTTGTTCATCACTCAACTTTGGGGTGTGAGGAATTCACTTTGAGATTGAAACGACAAATTTTGTTCTAGAATCTTACAATTTAATGAGTTGATCCATGGAATTCATGTAGGACTAAAAAAAGGAATTGATAATGGAAATTTGATTTAAAATATTCCCAAAATATATATGAGAGTGACACATAGACAAAGGGTTCAAACTATCTGAGGATCAAAAGAAATTGAAAGAGAAGATTGAGGTGCCTCCCAAAATTGTTGAGAGTATGAGACAGTCTATATGTCCACCTCATGACATTGTTTAGGATTCAAATAAAAAAATTGAAATGAAACTTGCAATGCCTCCCAAAATCCATATGGAAGTGACACTTGTTGACTATTTCTCATACTCTAGTGCTAGGAAAGGAAGAAATGGTTAAGGAATTTTGGCTCCCAAAATTAATAAGACTTGGTCGCTTAGAGTCCACTATTATGTTCCCATTATTATTTCTTCTAGGACTATATGCATTGTAACCATATATTATTGATATGATATGGAATGGTCCAATCTAAAATAAAAATATTACAAAAATTACCACATAAACTTTAATAAAATTTAGGAGCACTGAGAGATGAGGAACTCACCTACTTCAAATAAACCCACATACCTTCGTATGGGGGTTGGATATTTTAGTGATACCTTGATCCTAATCTAGAAAAATGCAACAACAAAATGAGGAATGACTCCCCACCCAATTGTATACCTTACTCATTAATCTTTAGTAGCAGGTCACCCCCGAGCCCTCAATCTACTAGTCAACCAACAATTATTTATCCCTCTTCTCTCTGTAGATTATCCAAAGAGAGACGTCCTTTTCTCCTTCTTTTCCCTCTTTATATGGAGTTCATCCATGGTAAAGAACCAAATCCTAAGGTCCATTATTTAATTATTTATTATATTTTAGGGTTTCTTCATCATTTACCATTTCTTTTATTACCAAATATCGATAAGAAGTACTTATTGTTATGAACTATTATGACCCCCTTTAGGATAATTATTTATTATTATTTATTTATACAAGTACTTATCATGACCACTTTAGGATAATTATTATATTCCTGTTATTATTATTATTATTTATTTATATATTAATAATAATACGGGGCATGACATACACCCCTCCTTCAAAGATCTTAGCCCCGAAGTTAGTTTTTATTACATTACTTATATGTTTTAATTAGCTCACCATATCCTCCAAAACACCCTCTATTAGCTCCAATATCTCCCACAACAACCTCTGTTGGACTAGCATAAAACACCCAGGTGACTACAGTAGGCATCGAAAGTCCACATCACAACATCAGGGAAGCGCGACTACTCTTTAGCCAACCTTCCTGACTTTCGAAACCAGGATTAAGCCTACCAGTCTATCTGGAGCCCCAAGGCTCGAGACCTCATCTTCCAAAGAAAGAATCTGGATCAGTACTCTCGTACACCAAACATATCGAAAGGCTGACCTAAACTCCCTTCACAAAAACCAGGTACAAACCCAGGCATCAAAGTCCATGTTGAAGTTTTGGAACTTTGAGAAGTCATTGTCCATAAGAAAATACAAAGAAACCGTTGAAGAAGAATCTAGAAATCACAAGAAGAAAGTAGAAGACAAGAAGATCAAGTCGAAACCATTGAAGCATTGAAGAAACACTTGTAAAAACAATAAAAGAAATAAAATAAAGTTAAAGGACAAAAATGACAAGTCGACCATGCCAGTAAAATAAGGTGACTTGACTAGTATAAATAAAGACAAGTTCATGTCCCCGAGGTGTAGGACAGTCGGTGACGGAGTGTGTTGTTAAGCCACTCTGTGATGTTAAAGTCACCGGCTCGAAACCTGCGGGGACAAAAAATCCAACCATGTTAAGGGTTGGTGTGGCTCAGGCCGGGTGCGATCCCCGGGTGATTTTGACGGCTTAGATGCCCCTGAGTCGCGGTTTCTCAAGCCACAGGTTAATCGCAGGTCCTGCACACATTAACAAACAAAAAAAAAA
>SNQJ01S0005008.1:128455-168340 GCA_010110895.2 Picea sitchensis
ACCATGTTAAGGGTTGGTGTGGCTCAGGCCGGGTGCGATCCCCGGGTGATTTTGACGGCTTAGATGCCCCTGAGTCGCGGTTTCTCAAGCCACAGGTTAATCGCAGGTCCTGCACAAATTAACAAACAAAAAAAAATAAAGACAAGTTCATTTCATTATTACACATCTCATCAGCTCTCCTATTCTAGTGTGCATTGCCTAGTTTCTTCGTGCCAGTTTCTAGTTGCAATGCAAGTTGTCAATTACCAGTTGCGGTATCTTTGTCTAGTGATGCGCCATGCTTGAGGGTTCTTCCTCACACTAGGGAACAACTTTATGTGTGCTTGGATTCTTCATTTTTCTGGTGATGTATTTGTAAACTTGGATTAAATTTCTTCTAGAGAAAATTTTGCTGATTTTTTCTCCCGAGTTTGGGTTTTCCTAAGATAAATCTTGCGTCTATTGTGCATGACTATCTCTCTGTGATTTTGTTATTTCCACTGCAGTTCTATTTCAGTTGCAATTTTCAGTGTGTAATTATTCTATGATAACTATGGCATTAAAATCTATTTGAAATCATAAGGTAATAATGATTAGATCTAGAAATTAGAAAAAATCAACATAGTATCAGAGCTTCGTTGAGATTTGTCGTTGCACATGAAATTTTCCGTTGCACATGAAATTTTCGTTGCACATGATATTTGTTGTTGCACATGAAATTTTTAGCTGCACATGAAATTTTTCGCTAGAAAGTTTTGTCAAGCTCGTTGAGCATTCATTGCAAGTTGTTGGGAAAATTTTTACCACAGAGCAACTTGCCTTGCCCTAGCGCACCTACTGGTGCTCTAAGATTGTCATTCCGTCCAAGTTGAAATTTTAAGGTTTTCAGGCTTGTTGACATTTTTCTGGACATTGAACCTTCTGTTTGAAATCATAAGGTATTAATTATCAAATCTGGAAATTAGAAAAAATCAACACGGTATCAAAGCTTTGTTGATATTTTCCGCTACAAATGAGATTTGCTGATGCACATGGGATTTTCCGTTGCACATGAGATTTGCTGCTACACATGAAATTTTTTCGCTGCACATGAAATTTGTTGTTGCACAGTTTTTTCAAGATCGTTGAGAATTCATTGCAATTTGTTGGGACAAATTTTACCATAGAGAAACTCGCCTTTCCCTAGCACACCTATTGGTGCTCTCATATTGACATTTCGTCAAAGTTGAAATTTTAGGGTTTTCAACCTTGTTGACATTTTCCTGGACATTGAACCTTTTGTTTCATATTTTGTGATTTATTTTTGTCATGATGGTGGATAATCTAAGAGTTGGAGGCAACAATGGTGATGTCTCCTACAATGCATGACAACTCGAAATCAAATGGAACAATATAAACACGACTCCAGGTTTGCATATCAGGTTTGATATTTTATATTGTTTCATCTTAAGTGAATGTTGTAACTGGGACATGAGGCTTTAGAGGTCTATTACTACTGAGTACTTTTGCTATCAAATGTTTAATAACACTTGAATATTGTTGGTATGATGATAATTATGTAAATGCTCACTATTTATTACTAATGATATACTTGTTCACAAGCTGAATTGATCTCTTTCCCATCCTAGTAACCCTATGGGCATTACAGTGGTTGCAACCCCTTTTGGCAAGGCTAAATTCCATGGAGGTTACCATGGAGATGTTCTTTCTTTGTTATTGTTCCAAGCAAGTTACTGTGGAGGAATTATTGGTCACAACACTGGAAGAGTGTTGTTCTTTTTCTTGTTCTTGTTCCGGGCAGGTCACAGATGATAGCTCTGAGAAGGAGCTATAGTGACGATTGCAGTTGGAAACCGATTAGATGATATTTGGTTTGAAACATGAAGCAAACTATCGAGACATGGAGTTGTGGACATGAAAATGTACATCCATATATCGAAGGAGAAGAGGACGAAGTTAGAACCTTCTGAAAAGAAGAGTACTTTTGTGGGATACAAAGTGTCTCAT
Organism: Picea sitchensis; assembly: GCA_010110895.2. Lineage (NCBI taxonomy): Eukaryota > Viridiplantae > Streptophyta > Pinopsida > Pinales > Pinaceae > Picea > Picea sitchensis. The sequence continues at coordinate 130,442 of SNQJ01S0005008.1, forward strand.
ATGGAGATTGATAGTGAGGAGCAGGAGTGATCCAGGAGGATCTAAGGAACACTCACAAAGGTCTAGGGGGATCCAAAACGCTCACAGAGGTCCCAAGAGATCCATAAATGCTCAAAATTAGACCATCTCAAATTGTCCTGAAAATGACATCAATGTGTATAGCTTGTCGTCAACTTTCCAACGACACAAATGACAAGTCAAATAGAGTTCGTATGAAAAAGTTATGAGCGGTCAAATTTCCAGCCAAACTAGGTCAAAAGTCAAAGTACATGGGAAAAAGAGAGGTGACACATGGAACCACTACAAGGGTGACACATGGCACATGATTATTGGCATTTGAATTGGCAGATCATACACCATGTGGACAGATTATAGGTTGACAAGTGGTGCACATGTGGACCACTCCTATGATGACAAGTGGCAAGGTCAACCAATGAGAGGTTGCCACGGGGTGACCTCCCATTCAAAAATATTGGTTAAGACCTCCATAACCTCCTAAGACTTAACATATCCCCCACTAACAACGTGTCATACTTTAGGTCTTAACCTACATATGGTTGCAATTATATTTAAAGTTGTAATAAAGTTTAAATGGGCAGCCAAAGGGTCGAGGGCCTAACACACACTTGTTATGGTATTTATGTATACCATGTAAAACACACTTGTTCATGAAGGAGCTTAACATTTCTATGGGTTTAAAACCATAGTATATCATGGCTATACCATATGCCATAGATTCAAATGGATATTCACACAAGAGTCTGGTTATAACATATGCACACCATATATATAGTATATAGTTAAACTATATACTATATATATAACAAACTAATAAATATGCACCATGGAGGTTCAAACCTGTAACCTCCAGGTTATATTCCAGAGGCTTAACCACCATTCCAATGACCCACATTTAACGAAGATGCCTCTAAATTTAGCATTAAGTTGCCACTAATGCAGACAAAGGTTTGGGAGGTCAGGCCTATATATTGGGCACGAATCCTGAGATAGAAGACATTTCCAGGTTTACATAGATCCTGATGTGGAACAATTTCCAATATATGACACAAATTCGAGGTCGTACACATGTCTTTATTTGCGTGCTAAGAAGAGGTTAAATATGGTTGTCTCCTAAAGCGTGCCATGAGGTATATTGACGAAATATAGTCATGTTTATACTCATTTTTAAAGATTTTTCGCAAGGATCATGAATTTGAGGTCTAATTTGTGATTTGAGGTCATTTGTAAAAATATTATCTCAATTTTCCATTAATGATCATTTAATGCATTGTTTTGTGTGCCAAAGAGGGTGAAAATAAGACAGTTAAAAAATTGGTCGACTTTATAGTCAAATTTCTCATAATTTCGCAAGGATTTCAATGGTGAACTTATTTTCTTATTTTAAGTAATGTAATTAAAGAGAGTCCATTAAAATGTCTCTTTGCAAGCACATGTTGTCATGTAATTTGGTCTTTTGAGATGATGGAGAACAATCATGTTATCTAAAGGAACTTTGAAAATGAAGTGATGTGATTATCAATATTGTATAATTTGAGTTATTTGATTTTCTGTTGCGTCATCTTATTATACAACAAACTAATCATCGATTTATGAGTTTTTGGGTAAAAAGCACTTCATCAGAAATATGCAAACCACCTCAATACGATCGGTAAATTAATTATGGATTGAGTTAGATACTGCATGATTATACTTAAAGAAATAAGTGGTGTCTAAGGATTTTCCAGATCAAGGAGGCTCTGAAGGATGATCGTAAAAATCCCTCTAGTCTAGTTGTTCATCCTTCAGACTATCAGGAGGACATAGTAGAGCTAGTCGAGCCAATAGATCTACCTAGAGATGTTGCAGTGACCAGGAAGAAGTCAGCTTGGCTTCGTGACACTTTCTAGGATGTAGAGAGGCATGAAGCTCTCCATGATACTTTCAGGGAGAGAAAATGACCTCAGAGTTTCTCAAGTTACATAGAGTCACAATTATGAGGAGGAGCAAGTGGCTCCGCCAGTGGTGAGGTAGGTGGCCCCACCAAGTACCATCTCAAAAGGAGACAGAGTTCATAGGGATTCAACCCTATGGATCCAGTAGGGAGGAGAAACCTCCCATGACAATTCATAAGATATTCGACTTCATAGGAGGTCAACAGATGCAGAGGGAGCATATGGTTCTAGAGATTGTACAAACTTAGAGGGAGTCAAGTTTCAGAGGGAGCATGCAGTCTCAGAGTGAGCTTGATCTCAGAGAGAGAGATGATCATTCAGATGGATTTCCCCCTCAGGTTCATGTGGTAGAAATACATCTTTCAATATTGACAGACATGTGTCATGAGTTGATGAGGCCAAACAGGAGATTCAAAGGTAGGAGGCTTCTAGGAGATGTACGACCTCCTGGGAGGATCCACTTGTTTCAATAGGCTTTGCTATAGTGACAGAGGAGGAAAACAGTCAGGAGGACTTGGGTATGGGTTTTTCCTCAGTCATAGAGGGAGAAGCCAGTGAGGCAGACTGGACAACATGGTTTTCTTCAGTGACAGAGAGAGTTGGCCTCAAAGTTCTAAATGGAGGATCTTGACCAAATGTATTATTTCTTGGAATTAGAGATGTGAGAGAGATAAGATTAGATCTTTCTGAATTAGAGGATACTGATGAGGTTCGATATGATGGATTGCAAGTCCATGGCTACACTTATGGAGACAAAACAAAAGAAGTTGAGTGGTTCTGCTTCAAATTTTGATTTGGTGGATCCCACGATGTATAGGCAACTGATTGGATCCTTGATGTACCTGGTTAACACGAGGCCAAATATTTGTTTTGCAGAGAGCACCCTGAGCCAGTATTTGGTTGAATCCAAGGAAGTTCCATTGGGTTGCAGCAAAGCATGTGCTGAGGTATTGACATGGTACCATTGGATATGATTTGTCTCAGGTGGTGAAGTGAGGCTGCAGGGATATACATATTTCGATTGGGTAGGGAGTACGATAGATATATTGAGAACCTCGGGGTGCTACTTTATCTTGAGATCAGTTACAATTTCTAGGATAAGCATGAAGCAAATTTATGTATCACTCAATACAAAAGAGATAGAGCATATCACAACCAGTGTCACAAGTCGTGAAAGAGTGTGGCTTTGGAAGCTTCTTGCAGGACTTCATTCGAGACATGGTGCAGAAGAGAGAGATGAAGCTTCAACACATATCCACATATGAGCAGATAGCAAACAATCTCACCAAGCCTCTTTCCTCAACGAATTTTGTTTACTTCAAGGAAAATCTCGATGTGATGTAGAATGTATCCCTCGCTGAGAGGGAGTATTGATGTTTAGCAACATCGGGCAGGCATTCTCCTAGGATTGGTCATGGTGATTTTACCAATGCAGAATGACCCTGATGTAGTCTTCGAAAGACATAATACCCGAGGTGCTAACGATTCTCCAGGAGGAAACATTGGCAAACATTCACTCACAAGGGTGTACTTGTGGTGAATGGCCCATGCATAGTCTTCAAAGGACAAAAGAATCAAGGTGTTAGTATTCCTCTAGTGTGTGGTTGCACCGGGCATGATTCTCCTAGGATTAGTGGTTTAACCATTGGAGAATGACAGATTCACTTACATGGGTTTACCTGTAAGTGACATTCACTCACAAGAGTGTACTTGTGGGTGTGAGTGTCCCACATAAGCATCAGTCAGACCTTCTCCCAGATATGGCCTAGGGAGAAGGATACATTTACTTATGGGGTAAATGGGCCCAAGCATAGTCCTTACTTACAAGAGTTTACTTGTGGACTCAAGGTGCTTCCATGTGTCATATAGCATCAAACATCATTCTCCAAGGATTGGTAGTTTAACCAACGGAGAATGGCAGATTCACTCACAGGGGTTTACCTGTGGTGACATTCACTCACAGGGGTGTACTTTTGGAGGTGGATGGTCTAGGTGTGCTTTTCATTGAGACTCAAGGTGCTACAAATAGTTGTGTGGAGATGGATCATCAATGTGGCTCATGAAGAAACTTTTATATGATAGAAGAAATCCAAGTATGGATAATGTCTCCCTTGTTTAGAGGGAGTGTTGAATTTTTGGAACTTCGGGCAATCATTCTCCATAAGAAAATACAAAGAAACCATTGAAGAAGAATCCAGAAAGCACAAGAAGATCAAGTCGACACCATTGAAGTATTGAAGAAACACTTGTAAAATAAACAACATAAATAAAATAAAGTTAAAGGACAAAAATGACAAGTCGACCCTCCCAGTAAAATAAGGTGACTGGACTAGTATAAATAAAGGCAAGTTCATTTCATTATTACACATCTCATCAACTCTCCTCTTCTAGTACACATTGCCCAATTGCTTAGTGCCAATTTCCAGTTGTAGTGACAACTTTCAGTTACTAGTTGCACTATCTTTGTCCAATGATGCGCCATGCCTGGGGGTTCTTCCTCACACTAGGGCACAACTTTCTACGTGCTTGGATTCTTCATTTTTCTAGTGATGTATTTGTGAACTTGCATTAAATTTCTTCTAGATGAAATTTTGTTGGGTTTTTCTCTAGAGTTCGGGTTTTCCCAAGATAAATCTTGTGTCTATTGTGCATGGCTATCTCTCTATGATTCAGTTATTTCCGTTGCAGTTTTATTTCAGTTGAAATTTTCAGTGTGTAATTATTCTATGATAACAATGGCATTAAAATATGTTTGAAATCATAAGGTAATAATTATCTGAGACGGAAATAAAAAAAAAAATCAAGAGTCCAATCCCACAACACCACTAATGAGCAACACTCCAACCATTCCCGAGGACTTTAGCATCGTAACTCCAATACAAGGCATAATAATTATTGGCATAGGTATTATATTGAGTTTTCCCCAGCCCATAAGGTATTACTTTGTAAATATTCTCCCTCGTAGGTATGGGCTCCCATGAGATCATCAAATAAACCGACCCTCTTGGCCCACTAGTGGATAACCTGACAATAACCACTTCACAACATGCAACCAATGCATTAGTTATAATCATAATATCAAAATCTCAAGAAATAATTCACATGGTAACTCTCACATGTCATCATGAGAATACAACATCATTGTCATTACCGCATGCTCATGTATGTCATCATAAAACATCTCATCATAAATTTGCATGTAAGTACCACATGCCATCACATCATGACATCATAAAAATCTTATCATAAAATAATTTTGTGCAATGACATCATGTCATCACATCAGGAGATATTATCATAATATCACAACCTCAACATATCTTTGCCAAATATAATAAATGGAACCAAATGTTATCCTAACATCATAGCATGTCATCAAGAATATGATAATCATCTCAACACATCTTTACCAAGCCATAGCCTTTTTTATCAACACAATTGAATGTAATCACATAGCATCATAAGTAAATACCATAGGTTCTTAAGATAACCTAACATCATGAACATAATAACCATATCAACACCTATCACATGTAGAGAAATAATAACATCATTAGTGTTATTAACATGATTCGTCAACAAAATTAAATTTATTAGCATGCATGAATACTAGATTTTATATCTAAGGAAAGAAATATCATCAAAATATCCATCCTACATGGATCTACCTATTTAAGTTTGTCATCCCAAGCTAACTCCCCAAAGGATAATTTAGTACAAAGAGTGCCATGTGATCACCTAGATACAAATTGTTTCTTTGATTATCATTTCAACAAGGAAGTTGACAATTTATGAAATATGTATAGTCACCCTATCACTGTACTAAAGTTTTCATATATTTCCTTGTCTATACAATGTTGATTTTCACATAAGCCCCATCCTCTAGAGTCACAATCTATAGCCATGTATTATTTTCCCTTACAGAGGAATTTTGTGGATTTCAATCACCAAACTATTACTAACCATACTATCATGTCCTAAATCATTGATTTTTTTGAATTCTCAATTTCCTGTATATTTTTATCATCACCCATGGTTCTCTTTACCTCTCTGGTTTATTAATTCAAGGGTCATTGTACTCAATAACTTGTAAGACCGAGTCATCGTTATCTAATGGCATATGTTAGTATCCCATTCATCTAACTTCATTGGTCCATCTCATCCTTTCAAGTCGCTTATGGTTACGAGGTCTACCATTCGATATCATCATTAGAAAATTTGCAAGTTCATTGTTTTCTCTTTCTCCATAAGGTAACTTCCTGGAATGCTTAATAAGTTAGATATATATTGCTAGCATTGGGGTCAAACTTAGAAGTTTTCCTTCATTTCTTAAACCAACTTAAATAGGTTAACTATCCCCTAGGTGTAGTTCCATACTATCTTAAGGTATATACTCGTTGCTTCCCTTTTTGCAAATTTCGTTGAAAGATAGTTAACTTACTTAAATAGGTTAACTATCCCCTAGGTGTAGTTCCATACTATCTTAAGGTATATACTCATTGCTTCCCTTTTCGGGACTTTCGTTGATATGTACTTTCATGGAATTATACTACTATTCTCTCAAGTTGATTAGTTCATGGCGTTAGCTTTCTTCCCCCCTTGAGAGGTCCTCGGAGAAAAACAACTCAATAACCATTAATTATGACTTAAGCTACTACAACTCATCTATATCAATACTAAATTTCCCATGACCAAATTATGTCATTATTGCTAATTTGTCATTTTTGAATCCCATTAAATACCATAAAACAAGTTTATGCCTCAACATTGTGTGATTGGAAACAATCACCAGAAATTTGAGGTTTAAAAAGATAGTTCAATATTTTGAAACACCTATTCAATGTTAAGGTCTAAAATAAAACCCAATATCAAAATTCATATCTAATCCTTTGAACAATGCTTCCAATGATTAAAGATTGACAGATTAGGCAATGTTTTAATTGAACCAAGCAAGAATCCTCCACTTAGTAAATAATAACTTGATGCTAGAGAACCTATTTACCTCTCATAATTTCTTCTAATTTAAGCAATTTCTTCAACTAATATTTCTTTCCATTCATCATGTGAAGAGGCTACAAATATTAAAATAACCAAAAGTTGTCCAAAATCCAAGTTGTTTAATTCTATGTTTCTTGAGAAAATTTTGCAGTTGCCTATGTACATACATACATATATAACTCATATCAATTATTGTTTACATTTTCTCTTAGCAAATCCTATTCTCTAATGGTTGAAGTAATCCAAGTTCTTGTCTTGATCCATCTTAGTTCATAACAATGATATTTTCTTTGAACAAATCCTATGGTCAAACCAATGAAGTTTTCCAACTTCTTGCCTTGCTTTGAACCCCATTGTTGATGGCCTTCTGCCCTAAAGAATCTAAAGTTTTCCTGAAGCTATCTCTCAATTTTGTTGTTGGAAACTTGATATCAGTATCCCTGCCCCTAGTCTTGAATAGTCCAACTTCACATGTCACTATTTCAAATTTGCCTATGTTCAAAATTCAGCTTATCCTCAATATTTGTTGCTTCAAATTGCCTTGTAACATATTTCCTAAGGACATTCTAAGCCTTTTTTTGATAGGAACAATTATAGTTTATTGTTTCTGAATCAACGAACAGTTGTTCTGTTGGTAATTCAATATTTGCATTTTGTGTGTTCAAACATCTCAATACTTATGTCTATTCGTCATCTCTCTCTCTCTCTCTCTCTCTCTCTCTCTCTCTCTCTCTCAATATTTGCATTTTGTGTGTTCAAACATCTCAATACTTATGTCTATTCATCCTCTCTCTCTCTCTCTCTCAATATTTGCATTTTGTGTGTTCAAACATCTCTCTCTCTCTCTCTCTCTCTCTCTCTCTCTCTCTCTCGACGAAGAAATTTCTCTTTTGACAAATTATTTAAGCTTCACACACAAAATTGAAATTTAGGATATTTAAGCTACACACACAAAATAAAATATATGTCTACAAANATTCATCCTCTCTCTCTCTCTCTCTCAATATTTGCATTTTGTGTGTTCAAACATCTCTCTCTCTCTCTCTCTCTCTCTCTCTCTCTCTCTCTCTCTCTCTCTCGACGAAGAAATTTCTCTTTTGACAAATTATTTAAGCTTCACACACAAAATTGAAATTTAGGATATTTAAGCTACACACACAAAATAAAATATATGTCTACAAACACCTCCAAAACAAGCGAGGAACACCAAATCCATCTAGAACCAAAGAGTGACCCATTTACTAAAACTACAAAAGAAAAACAACCCAACTCAACTTGACATTAATACAAGAAGAAGCCTTCGAATACTTAAAACTAGATTAAAAAGACACCTCTACTAACCCATCCAAACCATTTTCATTCATAACATTACAAGAGGAAAAACTTTAAAGAATTGTACTGATCCAAAATGGTAAAGCACAATAAGTTTGCTTTCCATATTATTAGACACATCAAAAATATATTAATAATGTCCACATCCCTTGAATTATATTAATAATGTCCACATCCCTTGAATTGCATCACATCATGATGGTTATATTCACATATTTCAAGAACCTAAGCACCTTGTAAGGATGCATGTGAATGTATCAAAACCTATAAAAGAAAGCTACCAAAACTAGAAGGCTCTACCCTTCACCATTTCTTGCCTACAACTAGGAGCTTGCTTGTAAAAGTGCGAGATAATTTGCCACTATTGCATTAGTTTTATTCCAACATGATCACACAATGTATCACTCTCCCATGGTAGTAAAATTCTCCCATACAGAATCACAAAGAGGTAATCAAATCCGTGTCTTCCTCTAGCTCATTATGCATGCATACAAACATTGCCCACGCGAGGAAAATGCTAAATTTTGGGTGTATTTTGATACAAGTACGGGTTTATTGCTTTGAAAATATAGGGTTTCATAATTTGTCATTACTATTTTGGTCAGGTAGTTCAACAAGAGCAAATATTGGTATTTGCGGGAGATTTCTTGACATGTGCTCTTTCTTACAAATTAGTTTTTCTTCCCATGGAATTAAAAAAAAAAACATTGAATCTATTTTGGGAGTTATTAGTGATGAAATTCATTATAGGTGTTATTGGAAATAAAATTGTTGATGATATTTGACATATGGCATTTTGGTTTCTCTCATATTTTCTATTTTGTGAGATTTATTAGCTCTGAGTGATTTACTAGTAGTTGGTTTTAGAGGTGAGGCTCTTCTTTGAGCCGCACCTTCCAAGTACTTCATTTACATGTTGTTTTTGTCCATGTTTATTTTTATGCAAGATTGACATTTCTATTAGCTTTATAGCTTTATGACTTTTGTATCTAAATTTAGACCATATACCCCCTTAAAATTAGGATCATATATTTTTTTAAAACCTATATATAATCATAAATATAAAAATATCTTTATCATATTGGGATGTAAATGTACTTAATTACTTTAAGAAAAAAAAATGGAGTGTATTAATAAATCATTTTTTTTCAAACATAATTTTGCTATTTTTAAAAATTTAAGCTAGTGTACCAACCCTAGAATTAACAATGAACTTAGAGAATAGTGCCTTCTTAAACTTTCAAAATTTAAATTCGATGGCCCTAGAATTTAGCAATGAACTTAGAGAATAGTGTCTTCTTAAACTTCCAAAATTTAAATATGATAGTGGTAATATATAATGATAGTTAAAATTTCTTTACATTGTGTGTATATATAATAGATGAAAATAATTGTGTACATATATTTCCATTTTTATAATTTAATGGATATCTCCACTGCTTTTAATTGAGTTTAACTAGTTTAATTGAATTAAGTTGATTTTAGATAGAATGATTATTTGATATTTATGTTACAACTTAATAGTTTTTCACCTATTGTACAATAACAATTGAATTAAGTTGACTTTTCATTTAATGGTTACATGGTATTTATATTACAATTCAATAGTTTTTTCAATTGTAGTGTAATAATAAAGTAGTCATTTTAGTTAGAAATGAATATTTTAGTTAGAAATGAATGATAAGTTAGAAGTTTCCAAAAAATATTTTTGAATATTTGAAATAGAAAGTAAGGGTTTTGAGATTATGTGAGAATAGAATTAAAATCTGTGTAGGGAAATGTTAAATTCCAGAGGATAAGTTAAGAAAGTTTGGGATGTAAAAATTGATAAGAATTTCAAAATTTTGTTTAATGGAGAAAAAACATTTAATCTTCATTCTATCATTTTCTTACATTATAAACTATGTTTAAGTCTTATTAGAAGTTTTCTTTTTTCATCTTTAAGAAAAGGTTCTAGAAACTTGAAGCTTTATATAGTATGATTTTACAGACTATATATTAAATGTAAAAAAAAATTGTTTGTTTCTTGCATTTACACAATTCTTTGATTGTCCAAAAAAAAATCGTGTATCTTACTTTTAATTAATAAAAATAAACAATTTGTTAATATAAAAAAACTATGTTGTGATATTTTATTTTATTTTGATTATTATATTATAATTTCATTTTTGTATTTGGTAACATTAAAAAAAAATGTATTCTTCATCATTTAGTAACAATAGAACGAGTGGCATTCCTTTCATAGACGGGTTTGTGGATTTTATATTTTAATTAAAATTTTTATAATTGGAGCATTAGAACGAGTTGAAGAGCTATCATAGAGGGGTTACAGGATTTTATATTTTTAAATGGTATATAATAAGAAAATTTACATAAGATGTCAAACGAAGGGTGTTTTAAAAATCCAATTGTCAACGAATTTTCATTTTACAGGTACGGTCTACCTGAAATTCCATGCCTGAGTTGCAGTCTTAAAATGAACACAATATTAATGACATTTTATGTCCACAATGTCTGGTCCAACTTGGCAGGACAAGTCAGAAAGTACATCAAGTTCATGTTTATGAATTAGGGTAAATTAATAATCAGTCTGTTGTGCAGTATTCAATGTTGAGTTGGTGTATATATAGTCTATATAGTCTGATTACTTTGATAAATATGTTCAGATATATTTGACATGTATATACCACTTGCAACAACATTGAATACTACTCAGCAGAGTGCGTATTGTTCACCCATAAACTAGCTACAAATTTGATCCACTGCCTCATCAACCCTTAGAATCAATTATATCATCAACCTTGCAGGTAGACTTGAAGGTCCTACAGAAAATTGAGTCCCCCAAGTTAAAGCAGTAGTCTAAACGTTCTACCTTTTGGTTGTTTTTTTGGCAACTTTTTCCGTATTTTGCTCAAAATCCTGTGATGAATGGTTGGATCTGTAAATTTGAGTAGATAAGTTTGTATAATCCAAGTGCCCCAGGGGTTTTTCAGCAAGTTGAATCCATTTATACATTCAAAAATACAATTTAAATAACAGAAAATAGTGATTTTGTCCAAATTTACATCCCCAAATATACAACCTTATATAAAACAACATTACAAAAGACACTATCCGTCCTCCTTTCTTGTGGAAATCATAAATTAAAGACACTCCTCTACCGTGATTCACAAGCTCCTCCCCATTGCTTTCCTTCAACGCCAAGCCATCGATTCCCCACCTACTCATCGACCAAATCAAAAGCTGCCCTTTTGTACCTAAATAAATCCTAATATTCATACCGATCACGCTAAACACCTATCCAGAAACCCTAAATCCTAATATTCATACCGATTACGCTAAACACCTATCCAGAAACCCTGCTATTTTAGCCTAGCTTCCAAGGGTCTTCCGAACCTGGCTCCCGAGGCTAATCACAAGCCTGCCACCTCGGCAAATGAAACGGTTGATCCAAAAAGGGTGACAAGTCGAAAACCGATAGGCATGATAAATACGGCGAGCACTAAACGACATGCATTTTATTTTACTTATTAATATTAATCGAAACTTATAGGTGAGGACAAATGTTTGAATAAGATGAAGGAGGATGCCCCACGCATAAATGAATATTTAGGTATATCTAATGACGGTGAGTTGGCTTAGGAATTTGTTTATTAGTATATCATTACAAGAGATTGTTTAGTCTTCCTGTGCATTCTTGTTGCAATTTGCTCAATTTTATTGATACGGTGTTGGGTATTTATGTATTAGGTGTTGTTTAATTGTTTTTTTTTTTTTTTGAAATCTTATGACATAAATTTATAAGAAAAATATCTTTTGAAAAGAGTTAAAATATAGAACATTTAAACTAAGGTTAAGTATTTTGTATCTTGTAGTAGAGTTGTTAATGTTAACCTATATAATTAGGTCATAGTCTAGGTATATTTCTAAGGATATTATTCATTTAATTTTGTTTTAAATTTAATTAGAAATTGTTAAATCTACATATTTGAGTGGTTAAGTTTGTATGATTGGACTATACCATGGTTTTTCAGTGCATTGAACCTATTTATGGATTCAAACTTATACAATAGAAAATTGTGATTTCCCCCAAATTTATATAATTTAATTACAAAAAAAAAGAGTATATAAAATTATGGTTGGTTATTATATTTAAAATTGGATAATTTGGAGTAACTTAATAAGTTCACATATTTAATTTATTTATAGTGAAAAATTTCTTCCAATCTTGTAGAAATTTAAGAAAGTTAATCTATTTATAAAAATAATTATTCCCAAAAAATTTTAAATTTTTTAGATTTCTGATTTATTAATGTATCATGATTCACAATTATTGTTGAAATTGTAATTTTAAATCAATAAAATTATTATTTTTAATATAAAATGGATTGAATACCTACCAATAATCTTTGTTGAAATTGTAATTTTAAATTAATAAAATTATTATTTTTAATATAAAAATGGATTCCATACCTAATCATAATCATAATCTTTGTTAGAACTATTATCATGGTGGGGAGTTCAAACTGGGGTCCTACCCATATTTTGATAGGTTGGTCATGAGGGGATTAAGGGTGCCTCCATAGGAAAGAAATATGATTGGGAAACTTAGAGAGGGAGTTAAGGCAAGGTGAAACTTAAAGGAAATCCCTTACTTAACCCTAGGGTTCTAATCAATCCAACTTTAAGCATTGTGGGTTTTTGTTGAAATTGTAATTTTAAATGAATAAAATTATTATTTTTAATATAAAAATGAATTTAATACTTTGAGATATTTATTTAAACTAGATGTGTGTAAAAAACTGAACAAGCTAACAAGGATACTATTGTTAGTGTGCCATTGAACTGATTGAAGCTAGGATGAATATAACATAACTTCTTATTTTTAAATTAGAGAGTTTTTCAATCTTACCAATAAAAATGGATTTTGAACAACAAAAAATAGTAATTTAATATAAATTATAATTTCGGATCCAGTTGTCGCTCTAATATCCATATCGATTACGCCAAAAACATAAAACCAAAATCTCTGGTACAATCGCTTGGGCGAGAAATCCGAAATTGGGCAAGTTTCCAACGGTCTTCCGAGGCTGGCACTCGAAGCTAATCACGAGCCTGCCACCTCGGCAAGTGAGATACAGGGCTACAAAGAATATTTCGGCGAATGATACCGTTGGGCCATTGCCACGTCGTCATAATAGGATACAAGAATTGCTGAGCTGACCGTGGAATTGTCTGCCCTCCATGAAGCATGGAGTCCACGTGAGCTTCTAATGCCACTCAATTCTTGTTTAGGCATGGATATAAAATACCAGCATTTTATTCTTTACTAATATTTTAAAAGAAACAGAAGTATTAATATCTCGCTCACTTCGAAATCACCAATAATATCATTATTATTAATTATAATTAATAAAATGGCATCTCCTTAAACATGGGATTCCGTTCCTCATCACTACTTAGATTAATGTAACCCCAACACCCCCATTCCTTCTAAAATTGGGCATGCATATTCTAGAATCTTTAACTATAAATAAATCCCAAGTCAACTATTAGACAAACGAAGCTAGACATTTATCTTTTTAAGTCAACTATTAGAGCAAAGAAGCTAGATATTTATGTTTTTATTGTTTTGGAGGTATTTTTTTTTCAATAAGTTGTTTTTTTATAAATTTTACGAGGGGTTTCAATAAATTTATGTATTCAAAAACGTGATTTAAACAATGTTAACTTGCAATTTACCTAATGATTGAGTTGTAAAATTTTGATGATAATTATTGAAAAAAGTCAAAAACTTAAAACTTTCTAGATAACTAGGCACAATTTTGACATTTTTTCTATCTAGGAAAAATTATTATTTCTCAAAATGGATGTTGACGATACCATAAATAGATTTAGAGGCTTCAAAAACCTTTTTTTTAAGAGAATTATTGGAATTTTGTATTCAAAATGATGTAAAAAAGTTTGTAGAAGGAAAAAGTTTACAACCCAAAAATACAACCTTTGCAATATATGGAAAAAAAAACATACTAATAACTATGAAGATGGTCCAAAGAGCTTAATTCTAAATGAGTCTTATACAATTTTTTAAAATTAATTAGAGGATAGAGTCTATAGAAGATTCCTAAGATCAAAATGCAAAAGCAACTCATCTACTAAACATCTAGCTGGGAGAGACTTTCTTGATTGTTTCCACTTTCTCTTGCTCTGGCATCACATTCAAGTCTGGAATGGGTTGCTAGAGCCCTGGTGACTAGGACACTTCCGAAATGGCTGAGGTAGATCGACCTGGGGACTGGGGACTGGTTTGGAGTATCAATTCTTCAACTTCAGATCTAATGGTGACACACTCATCTTGCAATTGTCGATGCCCTTGCCTATGCTCTACTAGGATTTCCAAAGCAATTTGTATCCTAACAGACAAATCGTGGAACTGAATTTGCAGCTCACGAATGGAACGAGTCATTTTTGCATACTCGTCCTCTGTTATTTCCCTCCTCCAATGCGTGCAAACCCCAACCCTTTTCCGTTCCATTTTTCTGTGGCTTTCCCCATTGTTTGTCCAAGTCGTAGCAGGGATATCCACGATCCAAATAAGAAACCAATTCAGGGAATGTGCTTGCTTTACTACTACCCAGAAACTCAAGCCTATATTTACCCAACATCTCTTGCAAGTTGACGACCACTCCATTGTGAAAATATATCGTTTCTTTAAATGACATAATGTATGATTATATTTATTGTTTCAAAATATTAAGGTGCACATGATTACAATATGCACAAGTGATTTACATATAATATATGCACTCGTGTTTTACATATAATATATGCACCAGTGTTATCAAATTCTGCTAGCGTGATTGGTTTTGATGGGCCTCGTTCTGTATGGCGACCCAAGTTTGAAACTCCATGGTAGCGGGATGAGACACATAAAATCAAACCATGTTAAGGGTTCATGTGGCCCGGGCTGGATGTGATCCTCAGGTGATTTTGACGACTTAGATGCCCCTAAGTCACGGTTTCTTAGACCACAAGCTAATCCCACAAGTCACAGATATATTAGCAAACAAATATATATATATATAGACATCGGTTCTTAGTAACAAAGAATGACACTGACATCTCACATCAAATATTCAAAATTTCACTTCCCTCCAATGCGCCAAGTAATACAAGCATCGATGCATACAAATTATACGAGCACTAGTGTGCCATAAAACAAAAAGAACAACCTAGTTCGTAATATTTATATGAGCATCGATGTTGCATGAAACAAAAATTATGAACTGGTGCGTACATAAACCAAAAAAACACCGATGTTGCATACAACAAAAAGGCGGAACCGATGTGTAATAATTATAAGAGCACTGATGTTTTTTTTATCTTTATGTACACATCGGGGCATTTTAGTTAACAATGCATCAATGTTTTTTACCAATACAAGCACCAACAAAAAAACCTCCACTAAAACTTTCTCCCACCCAATTTTTATTTATCTATATGGAACATTTGTTAAAACCTCCACTAAAACCTTCACTACAAATAGTGGAATTTTTTTTGAAAATTTTACCCAATCTTATAACACCAAAAACCTTTGCAAAAACCTCTTCTAGAAAGTGTTTTCCTTATAATGACGCTATCTATAATAGTGTGCCTATGTATACAATAAAAAAAACTTATTTAAATTCACACCTAACTAAAACATGAACATCTTTAAGCTTATGTGCTTTTGTCCAAAATTAAAAATTATAATTATACTTAAAAAAAATTCTAAATATAACAAAATAAAACCTTTTTCTAAACTAAAACTACACCCAAACTTAGAGATAAAATGCACTCTCTATTTTTAGAAAAACAAACTAAATCCATTTAAAGACATTGTACCAAATTTATTTGACTATTTATGAATATAAATATTTTTGTAATCCTTTTTCTAGATCAAAATAAAAGGGTTGCGTAGTAAAAGGTATTTATAAATAGTTTTGTAATCCTTTCCATAGATCGAAATAAAAGGGTTGCATAGTAAAAGGTCAACAACCCAAAGGTTGATGAAATTAATTTCAAAAAGGTTCAAGGATATGACAAAGTCGAAATGATTTCATTTACACATCAAAATAACATGCAAAAAGCATCCATACATATAATCATATATTAGGATTGTGCTAGGAAGTTGAAAGTCGAAGATGGGGAGCACCTCAACCGCATAAAAGAATTTCAAAAGAAGAGAACCAAGAATTTTGTAATCATCCTTCTTCATTTATACCATAAAGACATAAGATTTCCTAGTGAAAATCTAATAGTCTCGCATGGGAGGGTCACCTCAATCGTATTATCTATAAATCTCAAAGATAAATAGCTAAAATCAATGTTGCATGTTTTCTTAGATAATATGTTGGGCTCTTGATTGTGTTCAAAGTATACATGTTGGAATTGGATCAAATCAAGTTATTATATTTTATGAGAGTTGTTTAAATATTTGATTTTTTGAATTTTTTTCACCAGGATATGGTTAAAGAGATCTTGGTGAAATCACCATTTTATGTTGTGTAAATTTCATTTTTGAATGCATAAATAGATTCAACACCTCAAAAAACCTTTAGGGCATTCCAATTATATAGACTCAATCACTCAAATCTGGAGATTCATCAATTTTTGACCGGATTTCAGTAAAAAATGATTGGAAAATATGCACGTAAAAAATCCAAAAAGTCGAACATTTAGAATACGCATATTTTATGTTCTCGATGAATTGAAGGCCACCATGTAGGGCTATACTTTCTTGATTCCTTAGCCTCTTAACTATTCCACCGCAAGTTTAGAATCTCCATAAATGTTTATGTCAATCAATATACCATCATTATGGGAAATGACCATAAACATGGAGACTAATTTGATCTCTACATAATTATTTGTGCCATTTTGAAGACCACATTCATAAAGTATCTCGTGATTTTCAGAAATCACGAGACTCCCTCCAGCCTCACAAGAATTCACATTTTTGTTTGATTCTCCATCAAATAATCCATAAGAACTATTAGGGTTGATCTGTAGGGCTCCAACAATCCTTTGTTTGGATTGATTTTGTAGAAATTTTGCAAATCATATAATTCAGAAATTTCGCCTCGTTCAAGAGGTTTCCCATATCTAAACTCTATGAATTTTTGGTCTTGGGGTTGTTATGAAGTATTAAAAAAACAACAAAAACAACAAAAACAACCAACATTATTTCTCCTAACAACCCCAATCCACTAGACAATTCAAGAGAAAATATATCAAAATGTGCCAATAAGTTTTAGTTTTGTAGGATTTATCATGCATAAAATAAATATGAAAATCATTTATGAAAGTTGTGAATACAAAAACAAATCTTCCCTATCTTCTTTAATATAAATATTAAACTGCTTAATAATTGTAGCCTTAACTTATGTCAAATCAACAAGACATAAATGTTGAAAATTACACAACCATAAAGAAATAGATGTTGAAAATTACACAACCATAAAGAAATAGATGGTTGAAAATCAAAGGTTTGAAAACTTTTTATTTTGGGTATAGTAGTGATAAAGGTAGAATTAATAGATTTATAAATCTTATTTGTTGATTTGGATTCCTCTACAACCGTAAGAAGATCCCTTCCTATGAGATCATAGAAGCTTTTGTAGAACTCAATGGGACAACCATCCAATCTAAGAGATTTGTCCCTTTGGAATGAAATCCATGCATCCTTTAATTCTTCTTCAATAATAAGAGTTAGGATTTTGTTATGGTATTCTTTTACTATCCTCGTAAGGTAAGAAAGAGTTTGGAGGATTTCCCTAGTATTGCTCTACCCAGTTTCAGTAAAAATGCCCTTGAAATGGTCCATTTCTACCTTTCCTATTTCTTGAAAACCTATCTAAACATCACCATTTTGTTAGTGAACTCCAAGATGGTATTTTAGGTTTTCTTAGCTCGAGCATGTATGTGAACCTTGTGTTTTCATCTCCTTCTTTCCATCAAGTTTCCTTGCTTTTTTGTCTCCATTTTATTTCTTCCTGAGCCACTGAGTTGTTCTTGTCTCCATTTTATTTCTTCCTGAGCTACTGACTTGTTCTTATCTCTCCCATTATTGTAAATGGCCTCTTTTGCTCCTTATAAAATAGGCCTCTTCTTAAGATCCTCATATATCGACTCCATATTACCTTCTAACTCATTTAGGTCCTTCTAATTATATGTTTTTTGAGCTATGATCCATTCCTTAGCACTAATTTTGATTCTTTTAAAGTTCTCATGCATTGATTACATTGCATGTTTTCCAAAAGAAGGATCATATTGTACATTTTAACCCTTTACATAGATTCTTTATAAAATAGAAAAAAAACAATAACATTCACACGTAGTACTAAAAAATTTACCCTAGAAACCCTTAATTGGGAAAACAAACAAATGTTTAGATCCACACCTCTAACTCTCAATATATTAACTTCACCATTTACAAATACAATATATATCATTCCACGACATCCAAAACCTTAATCTATTGACCTGGATTATATTACAACCTTAATTCCTTATATGAAATTAGAAAACCATGGGTTGGAAAATCATGTTCCAAAACCACCCAAAACATACCAAAAAATTGCCCAATTGTTTTTCGTGGGCTCTACCCACCAAACCTCCTTACGATCCCTATCCCCCCCCACTACACCTGACACATAAATCATGTCTAAGGCTAACCGTGCAAAAAATACAACACATATCCAACATTCTCCCACTTATTTTTTCTTTTCATACAAGGGGGGAAAGGATTACAATATCAACAATTCAAGTTGGCAATTCACATTGCTTCTCTACTCCAAGATAACTTAGTTCTTAGAGACTTTGTTAATGAATCTGCAATATTCTTCAAAGTGTCCACCCTCACCAACAACACATTCTTGTATTCAACCATGTCTCTCACAAAGTGATATTGAACATCAATGTGCATTTTCTTAGAATGATAAGTCGGGTTCTTTGCTAGAAATATTTCACTTTGACTGTCACAATCTAACCTTATAGCTTGTTGTACAAACCCAATACTTGAACACAACCTTTGTAACCATACGAATTTCTTACTTGCATGAACATCTACCATGTATTCTGTAACATCTCCATTTTCAACCCCAAACTAGCAATGTGTATTGTAAATATAGCATGTGGCCGAGAGCCAAGTGATGTATATTGTAAATGTGATGTATGTCCAAGAGCCAATATGTAAATGAGGTAAATTGAAATATAATGAAGGAAATGTATCACCAACTGCAGACAAACAAAGACAAATATTGGGGGCTAAGTATCCACAAGAGAGGGTATGGGTCCAAGGGGGAGAGTCACCCATATCTATTAAACCAAAACCCATTTCCTATTCTTCTCTAAATTATCCTTGCCATGAACCTTCCATTAGTTGTTGAGTGTTCTAGAGTCCAATCATTGAATTCATGTAAGAGGGTTGCTATGAGAGTCACTTCACATAGTTATTGAGAGCATGGGGGCTGAGTACAATCAGCTTGGGGAAGAGTGCAAGTCAAGCAAGAAAGAGAAAGATAGAAAATTTGTATGGGTAGGGAACCAAATTTTGGTACATTGATGTTTTTAGATAGAGAGTTATTTTTTACATGGATTTTTCCAGACCAACAATAGAGATCTGAGTGTGGGAGCTTGTAGGAAACGATTTTGGACATGTTTGGTGGTTGATTGGAGCTGTAGTTTTCATGGAAAAAGAGGTTGTGTGCCTGGGAGTGATGAACCATTCGAAATTCATCTAAGGAGCATGCATTTTGGATATTGGGCGGATTTGTGTTGCAAATGTAGAATTCTTGAAGTCCCAACAAGTAGAATTCTTGTCCAACCTGTGTTGAAATCCCTGAAGGGGAGTGGAAAGGCCCGAGGGACTGTGAGCAGTGAAGGGGTATTCCATCCCTTGGGTTGTGCAGGTTGAGGGGAAGATTGTTGGTGGATTGGAAGTTAGCTGAGAGTTTAACTAGTGAAAGGGAGACATTAGCCAGCCTTAGGGACCTATGTCTCTTGTGTATTCTATAGCCCCAGTTGTGTTGCAAATGGATAATTCTTGAAGTCCCAACAAGTAGAATTCTTGTCCAACTTGTGTTGGAATCAGGGATGAATTTTAAGGGCTAAATTTCGCTCATGGGCTCATTTTCCATGGTTTTTCCCCAAAAAAGATTTTCTATTCTAAAAATGATTCGCCCAATTTCTATAGGATAAAATTATTTTACCTTAAAAATCGCCAAAAAATTGTACAAACTATATAAAATCCTTAGAAATTTGAATATTTTTACAAAAATATCGCCAAATATTTTATAGTTGGAATATAAAGGATTAGTAAGATTTGACAAGGTTTATACATTTTAAAATAAATTTCCATCCTTAAAATCATCCATGGTTGGAATCCCTGGAGTGGAGTGGAAAGGCCCGAGGGACTGTGAGTAGTGAAGGGGGATTCCATCCCTTGGGTTGTGCAGGTTGAGGGGAAGCTTGTTGGTGGACTGGAATATAGCGGAGATTTTAATTACTGAAAGGGAGACATTAGCCAGCCTTAGGGACCTTCGTCTCTTGTGGATTCATAGCCCCATCTCAGGGGTGTCTTACTGTCGAGAACTAGAACAACAAGGCTATGATTGGGATGAACGTTCGTCCTCTGCAACGGGTTGCACATTTCCTTAAGATAAGTGTTCTGATGTGTTGTTTTTATTCCTGATAATTGTTGATATATTTGCAGTGCAATTTAATCTGAAATTGTATTTGCTTAAAGGCTACTTGCTATGAGCATAATGATACAAACATGTCTATAATTTATGGTGGAATTATGCTATTTTCACTTAGTTATTACTGTGCACATTTAGAATAGATATATTTATGTTTTCTTTAATTAGCATGCTCAACTAAATGAGCTTGAACTTCATATTGTGTATTATTTTCACATTTTAATTTGGTATCAAAAAATTTTATGCGGTCATTTTAGCAGTGACATGAGCTAGTTGTGGGATGGGAATGTTACAAAGTGGTATCAGAGATAGGAGAATATTTGTGCAGCATGGCCCAACCTGGGTGGCTAGGAACGTTACAAAGTGGTATTAGAGCCCATTTTTCAACATTGAGCTTGCATGGGCCAATTAACGGAGTGCAGAACCAAACTTTGCAGAGTAAACATGCAAATTGTTTGATAGAAGGTCCGAACGACGATGCCTGCAATTCATTTGAAAAAATTATTGCAGTGAAATTAAATTAATTTTGCAAATAATTTGGAAGAATTGAGCCCATAAATTAAATATAAGCAAATTCAGTCTCTAACAAAATTGTTTAAAGGAATTGAAGAAATTAAATTTTTAACATACGGTGATTCAATCAAATTCACTTTAAGAGTTTCTTTATTGTTTACGATACACAATATTCCTACATATGACACATTGATTGGTCTCACTGTTCATGGATACCATGGATCTTTGATTTTCATATTCAAGGGTTTTTTGAGGCACTCAAATAGTTTGAATAAGTGTATTTATTGTGGACATCGTGCTTACCTTAAAGTGGAGCAACCATACCATCAACAAAAGTCGTGTTTCAATGGTTAGGAAGAGAATCATGAAGCACCATTAGCAATAATGAATGAATACATTAGTGAGAATGGAGAAAAAAAATGTAGTTTATCAATAGTGGTGACATTTATGGTAGTAAAACTAATCCAACTAATGATTGCAATGTAAAGTGATTTTCCATATTCTACAAGTTCCCATACTTTAAGCATATATCCATTAGGAACATGGTTGACTTTATTCATATTGAGAAAAACATAGCTTATGCTATTATAGAAACTATTTTTGGTGCATATGATATAGTGTCATCATGTTAAGACTTTCAAGAACTAAAGATTCATTGAAATTTTTGGGTTGAAAAATATAGCGATGGAAAATATAGAAAACTCAGTGTTCCTTATGTGTGGACAAAGGAACAACATGTACAATTCTTAAAGTTGATGTCTCTAACTCGCTTTCCCACTAGATATGTAAGTAGTAATATTAGAAACCAAACTGATAATAATATCTTAAGAGGCCTCAAGACCCATGACTATCATGTCATAATTGATGATATTTTTCTTATTGTAATCATATCAAGACAATTATATGGTTATATTGAAGAGAATGTGTTTGCATGTGTTAGATCTTTCAAACTTTGATCATTCGAGGGAAGAGGACATTGAAGAGAATGTGTTTGCGTGTGTTAGATCTTTTAAACTTTGATCATTTGAGGGAAGAGGACATTGAAGTCCTGTGTTTATTGGAATTGGAATTTCCACCAACAGTATTTAATATTTCTATGCATCTTCTTATACATATAGATCATGAACTCGAGCATTGTGACCCAATAAGAACGAGACAAATGTATGCTATAGGAAGATATGTGAATCTTTTGAAAAAAATTGTTCATAATAGCGAAAAATTAGAAGGAAACATGTGTAAGGGATATATTTTAATTTTAAGTAAGAAAGTATTGTATTACCTACTATGAAAGTTCACATACAAACATATAGTTCGTTGACGCCTGGGTCACCATGATAGGAAACCGACCCAACACAACCATTGACCAATCTTGAGACTTCCCCGAAGGGACACAAAATAATACAATAGTAGATTAAGAGAGAAATTGTCATTGCTACTTAGTTCTCCCATCAAAATATCTACCCTACTAAGAGCTAAAGTAGGAAAACTAAAACCAAAATAGTCTCAATAGAAAAAACCACCATTAGACATTAGGAGAAACATGATGATTATGAGAAGAAGGTTGACTATTCATCGATAGAGGGATGGGGACATTAAACAAGATGAAATCCTGGGAAGAAATTTCTGAAGCCGAATGTTGGAGAGTCGTGCATGCATGAAAAGTCACTAACCATAAGATACACTGGTTCAACAGTTCCATATTGAATTAAAAATTTTCCACCTCGTAACGGACTTCAAAAACTAACTGCATGAGCTCTTCCATAGACTGGCATGAAGAGGACTCTGTCGGCTGAGGATCAATAGAACTAATAGGAGAGGAGCTCAAGGGGGAGAATGCACCTCATGTATCATCCAAGCTATCAAGAGGATCATTATGAACCGAGGAAGTAGCTAGGGGGGTAGAGGTAGGCTGACTTCCAACTCCCATGGAATCATAATCCACTTCAAACCACTCAACTTGACAACCACAAATTCTAGCTGTCTGCCACCAAGTCAGTTCCCCTTGCTCTTTTTCATTGTGGAGCGACGAAGCTACATATGCACTTTCAGAGAAATTGGAAGAGATCATGGCACCAATCGAATTCCTCTCCATCCTCCTACACGAATTTCCACCTTTGCATGATCTCCCTCTCTCCCAGATCCTTGGCATAGGGCTAGCAAAGGAGTCAACGAGTCCTTTGAAGGTGTGAGTCGGTCTGCCTAGATCTAAACAGTGAACATAATTTAGGGTGGCAACTAGAGGATGTCAAACACAAATAAACCTCCATTCGTCGTCGATGGTTTCCTCCCCATAAAATGAGACAATGAATGCTAAGTTATTACCACCAACACTGAAATCATGGTTGAGTAATTTCCCCTCATAATCTTTGTACCTTCAGCCATATGCCTCTTGATTCTCTCATGTTCCAAGAGATCGGGGTCATTAGTACTCCAACCATCGACAAGTCATGGAACATTTATCAAGATTTTACATTGAGGTTTGGGCTTCCAAGTGGCGCGATGACCCCCTTCCATCTACCGTGGATAAATGTCATGCTGACACCCCATCCGGGGGACATCTGTAAGGGATATTCAATGCAAAAGGCCATAGGATGATATTACTATTATTATTATTATTTGAAACCTATATATTGTGATAAATATGAAAATATCTTTATCATATTGGGATGTAAATGTACTTAATTACTTTTATTAAAAATTAGAGTGAATTAATAAATCCTTTTTTTTTCAAACATAATTTTTCTATTTTTTGAAATTTAAGCTACTTGGACTAGCCTTGAATTTAACAATGAACTGAGTGAATAATGTCTTCTTAAACTTTCAAAACTTAAATTTGATGGTGGTAATCAGGGTATAAATTTGACAATAGTCCTACCCTAAAAGTAATTTTTTTGTGACTGGGTTTCTTGTGATGATTAATTTTTACTTTTTCTCGTCATTTAAATGTTATGTGTCATATGTGTTTTTGTTAATTTTTATTGTAAATACAAAAAATATTTCTATGCCTCTTTCTATGCCTCAATTCCGCATAGATCCAATCAGTGTACAAAAACAATCTACCAAACACTAAGTAGTATGCATGCAATGGTGCCAAGATAGCTACAACCTACGGGAAAAGGAAAAAAGTAGATAATAATAAAAGTTATGGATTTCAAAATTTGAAATAATTATGGTTATTAATATAATGAAATAATAAATATTACTGAATTATTTTGGATTTGCTTTTGTAAATAGCAACTACTAATGTTTTCTAAAATGAAATAAAATAGAGCTTGTGAGAGGCTGGTCACACCCATGTTTATTCTTATTATCAAGATTTAGGAAGACATTAAAAACAAAGGTGGGAAGGTACTTAAATGCAGATAGAAAGTGTTTTCTAGCTTCAACCAAAAGAAGACAATTTCCATCACCTCAATTGCAATTTAATATTAAATAGTTTTATGTAGGTTTTGAGCAATGTTTTTGAACCCTTGATCTTTTGTTCTCTCTCAGCCTTCACTTTTCAACCTTCAGGAGGTGATATGGTCCAATTTCCAAAGAATCCTCTCTACTTGTAAGTTGTGAGCTTGCAGGTGTTTCTCAACTTGTGTTATAATATTTGCAACTTATACAATGTGTGATGCATACATCTTGCAAGTTGTAACCTCCATCCCCTATAGAATTTGTAACTTGTACTATGCATGGTCTTTATTATAGAATTTATAACTTGTGTTATGTGTGCTTTACACAAAAATCAACATTCAAAATTAGGAAATTGTTATTATATTATATTATATATTATAATATATATTGTTATTATAATATATATTGTTATTATTATAATATATATTGTTATTATTATAATATATATTGTTATTATATTATATCAAATTTCTTTACATCGTGTGTATATAGTAGATGAGTTTAATTGATATCCATTTTTATAATTTAATGGACATTTCCCGTGATTTTAATTAAGTTTAATTGGTTTAACTGAATTAAGTTGACTTTTTGATATTTATGTTACAACTTAATAGTTTTTCACCTATAGTATAATAATAATTGAATTAAATTGATTTTTTTTGGTCTATTTTATATTACAATTTAATAGTTTTTCAATTGTATATAATAATAAAGTTGTCATTTTAATTAGAAACTAATGATAAGTTGAAAGTTAAAAAAATAAAATATTTTCGAATATTTTGATAGAGTTTTGCATCCTAAATATTTGAAAGGGAGAACAAGGGTTATGTGAGGTTAGAAGTTTAAATTTGTATAGGGAAATGTCAAATTCAAATGTGTTACTTAAACATCATTGTGAAAAATAAGTTAAGAAAGATTGGGATGTAGAAATTGTTGAGAATTTCAAAATTCTGTAATAAGGAAGAAACATTTAGTATTCATTGTAACATTCTTTTGCATTATAAACTGTTTAAGTATTATTATAAGCTTTTTATTTTTTCACCTCCAAGAGAAAGAGAAATGAACAAAAAAAACTTTATAAACTTCAAACTGATTTTAAAAATTGTAAATTAAATGTGATATTTATTTTTATTTTTTTTCATTTACCCACAATTTTTTCACTGTATAAAAAAATCTTGTGTAATTTGGTGTTATGCATCTAATGCTTCTTGAATTTTATGCATACCACGGGATAGAAAAGACGGCGAGCACTAAAAAGACATGCATTTTATTTTATTTATTAATATTAAAGGCAACTTATAGCTAAGGACAAATATTTGAATAAGATGAAGGCGGTCGCCCCAGGCATAAATGAATATTTAGGTATACTCTAATGACGGGGAGTTAGCTTAGGAATTATTGTTTATTAAAAAACAGGTTTTGTATGTGATCATTACAAGAGGTTGTTTAGCCTTCCTATACATTCTTTCTTGTTGCAATTTTCTCTATTTTATTGATAGTGTTGGTAATTTTATCATTGATTTTTAAAGTGTTATTTTATTTTTTTTATGTTTTTTTTACTAGATAATGTAAACTTGTATATAATTAGGTGGTAGTTTAGGTTATTTTCTAGGGATATTATTTATTTAATTTTGTTTTAAATTTAGTTAAAAATTGTTAAATTTTTAAATTTGAGTGATTAAGTTTGTAAAAATGAAATTTAAATAATAAAAAAATTCTTGGTTTTGTGAAGTTTTTTGACATTTTTTGCAGTGTGGGTAGACTCTTCCAACTATCTTATTTATTTCAGCTTCTAGATGCCTTCTCATCGCCTTCACTAATAAACATTACAGTTTAATTAATCTATGTTTTAACACTCCCCCTTAATGTTTATTAGGGATAAAATACAATTATTAAGGGGATACTTTTTTAAGTCCTATCATGTTAGATGATCTAAAATACAAATATCATAGTTTAAATACTTTGATAAAATAATTATTAATTTAGAATAATAAATTAATAATCTAGAATATTTGATTGATAAATGGAGACATTTAGAAATAGAGTATTGTTGTGAAAGATATGACTCTAGAAAGGTGTCGTATCTTAGGCTCTAAATTAGGAGTATAGTTAGAAGATTGTTAAGATAACATTTATTGTAAATGGACACTTGTTTATTTAATAAGTGATCCATAACTAGATTGAGTTAGGACATTTAGCTTATATATAGCTCATTGCAAGAGTGTTGAGGTGTTTGGGTGTAAACTCTATGTAATTTATTTTCCTATTTAATAAAAGTGTGTGTGTGAGGACACTTCTGCCATTATTGTGGTATCAAAGCTCCAGTAATGCAGCTGAACTGAGGAGGAGATTAGCTGATATGAGGAGGAGATTTCAGCTCTACAGGCCAATGCACTCCATCAGTAAATTGGTCAGTTGATTTTTTTTAAAAGGGAAAAGAAATTTTGTGTCTTCTGCAATTATTTCATGCCCCATTGGCAAACCCTGTTTTCCTTTACCTCCTGCATTTCTTTTATCTACAATTATCCGATCTGAAAATTCTCACGAACACAAAATTCTACCGATGTCATAGAAAATTGCTACCAGGAACTATTAGAATGCATGAAATCCGTTTTTGTGAATCTGTTGTTGAATTCTCTTTATCCGTGCACACTCCATCAGTTAAATTGATGCCCAATGAGCAACTTCTCAGCAGTGAATCACAGCTTTTGGCAGTTGCTGCAGTTTACCCATAAAAGACAAAAAGACACTCCCTAGTACAGGAGCCTTGGATAACTTGACCTCTCTGTTAGCCGAACTGGGGATCAACATGTGCATAGAGTTTTTGTTGATCCTGGTGGAAAGCATTGTTTAGCTGTGTTGCTTGGTACTGGAGGAGCCGAAACATATTATACACATGCTAAATGGAGGAAGCCGCGAATGTTGAATAAATTGAAGGGCCTAGTTAAAAATGTTGTAGCATGGAATCAACAATAGATAACTGAAGGTTCTTACTAAAATTAGATGAAAAAATTGTCTGAGAGTTGAGTGATTCCTCAGTTTTGAAATCGTTATATAAACTAATGCCTATCATTTGCAAATTCTGCATGGGTTTCTAGTGTTTTTTTCATGAAGATTTCTTTTGGGTGAAAATTATATGACAGTATAACATCTACTTCAATTTTTTATTTGGTTTACTTTCAATTTCAAAGCTTCGACACGGGATATAATTCTTGGGACAGAGGGATGCCAGCTCTATGAGACTATAATTGAAATTGCAGAGGCACTCGAAAGACATGATGTGAGATAACATCCTTCCTTGCAGGCTGCAACTTGTTTACTTATACATGTTATTCACGACTGTCTGCCTATCCATAATACAAATATGAGACGATGACCGAATCGAAGAATTGGGTGGACAAATCTATCATATATTTATGAAATAGCAACAAGTTTATCTATCCATTCCATTCTGTAGAAGACATCACGCATAAGACATCTAGTCGCCCATATTTGGATATTTGTATTTGATGGACTGTAACAACTTCAAAGCATTTACCAGACCAACATTTGCTTTGTGGTTTAGTTCTATTTCGAAGCGCAAGCACCACAATTTTTTTTTATTCGTTTGAATTTTATGCAGTATTTTTTTTGGGTACAATTTTTTTTGTAACTTAAAAGTATTTTTACTTTGAGGGCGGGTGATATTTTTTTTTACCAAAATTTGCAAGAATGATGGAGTGTAAGGAGTAAAATTTTGAAAGTTACCTGGAATTTGACTAGAGCCAAGTGCAAAGCTCAGTCATTTCTCTCATGTTTCAACGACTATATGAGGGTCAAGGCCAAGCCCCGATAGATCATTTTTTTGCGTGATGCGTGTGGTGTGTTGCTCATCTTGATTCTTTTTGGTGCAAAGATTCAACACTACAATGTCGAAGTTAATTAATTTGTTCTCTGACTCCGATAAACTTGAAGGCACAAAATCATACAAGACATGGAAACGTCTCATTGAAAGCACTCTCATTTATAATGAACTTTGGCGTGATATACGTAATGAAGATACTAAGCCAAATCAACCTACAGATGCAACCACAGTAGAAAAATGGGAAATTAAAAATGCCAAAGCATTAGCACTCATCAAATCTTAAGGTAATGATGAGATGTATGTCCACATTGAAAATACTATTGATGCATGGTCTGCTTTGAAATTTTTTAAGGATCTATTTGATACTTAGCTTGAATCAAAGAAAGTTGATCTTCAATTAAAGTTGCTCCAACAGAAAGTCACTGAAGGAGGTGATGTACATGAATATATTTCCAGACTTAGGAACATTAAAAAGGAAATACTAAATGTTGGTTTTCAAGTAGTAGATGATAGTTTCATGACCACAATCTTAATTGTTGGATTGCCTTCTTCCTATACACATTTTTTTGGAAACTTTAAAAGTAACTGGAAAGTTAGACAAGCTTACGTTTGATGAGGTAAGTGAAATGTTATCTCAACACAACAAAACTTTTGGAAAGAAAAAGCAAGTTGGGGAAGATGTTTTTTTCACAGAAGCCAACACAAGTAAATCTTCAACTGACAATTCTAGAAGCAAAGGAAGAGGACATTTTGTACAAGGTCGTGGTCGAAGCCAAAGTAGAGAAAACAATTTTTCAAACAGGAGCAATTTTCAAGGCAGAGGAAACAGTCAAAGCAGAGGCTATTTTCAAGGCTGAGGAAACAGTAAAGGCATAGGGTATTTTCAAGAAAGAGGAAATAGTCAAGGCATAGGCTATTTTCAAGAAAATAGTCAAGGTAGAGGACAAACTCCAAATAGAGGTCAAAACAGAGGCAGAGGACATAATTCAGGTAGAGGAAGAGATTTAAGTCAAATTGTTTGTAGAAGATGTAACAAAGTTGGTCATTATGCAGAAGATTGTTGAACTTCCATTGATAAAATTTCCAAGTTTCATCAAAACACAACACAATTTGCAAATGATCGAGATGATGATGGTTCAGAATATGTCTTTACCTCATCTTCAAAATTACAGATTTCCACCGATTTTCAAAGTGATTATGAAGATGCTTGGATTCTAGATTCAGGAGCATCTCAAAACATGACTTTCAGACATGACTTCTTTTGGAATTTTCAAGAATGCCATCTTAATTTCGTCTTTCTTACAGATAATACCAAACATACTCCTTATGGAAAAGGTGTAGTTAAAGTTTATTTACCTGATACTGGAGAAAGAATGATGTCAAATGTATGGTATGTATCAACCTTTAAAAATAATTTGTTGTCTTTAGTCACGATTCGACAAGCAGGACATCAGGTGATTATGGAAGATGGCTTAGTTAAGATTAATTCAGTCAAACAAAATATGCAAACAGTGATGACAAGTTATGAAGATGGAAAATTGATAAGGATGAAAGGGACATTTATTCCAAGGCATTTTGATTTTGCAGGAGCAGTAAGTACATGTATTTCACCTATAAGATTGTGGCATGTGAGATATGGACATCTCAACTTTGAAAGTCTCTCTCAATTTCAAAAACAAGGGATGGTTAAGGGAATTCCAACTTTCAAAAAGGAAAATACAAAATGTGAAGCTTGCATTTATGGAAAACAAAGTCGAGAGAGTTTTCCAACAAGTTCATGGCGTGCAACTAGGCGATTGCAACTAGTTCACACTAATGTTTGTGGTCCACTACAAACTTCTTTAGGTGGTTGCACATATATTTTACTCTTTATTGATGATTTCAGTAGAATGACTTGGGTTTACTTCTTGAAGCAAAAGTCAGAAGCATTTGAAAATTTTCATATTTGAAAAGTCAGATAGGCACTCTCAGGACCGATAATGGAGGGGAATTCACTTCTCATGAATTCAAAACTTATTGCACAGACAATGGGATAAGAAGACATCTTACAAATGTCTACACTCCTCAACAAAATGGAGTCGTAGAAAGAATGAATCACACCTTGTTAGGAATGGCAAGATCCATGTTAACCTTTAAAAAGTTAAGTCCTACATATTGGGCAAAAGCAATCCATACAACTATCTACTTAAGGATCAGATCTCCGACTGCTTCTTTGGACATAATCACACCTTATGAAGCATGGTTTGGTTTCAAACCTCGAGTTAAACATCTCAAAGTTTTTGGATCAATATGTTATGCCTTAGTTATGAAAGAAAAAAGAACTAAGATTGATTCACGAAGCTTAAAATGCACAATGATTGGGTATTCTGACGAGAAGAAAGGGTACCAACTTTTGTCCAATGACAAATTTATTGTGAGCAAGGATGTAGTTTTTGATGAAACTGAAAGTAAGAGTGCTGAAGAAATAGAAAGTCTTCTTCAAAAGTTAGAAACTAAAGGTAATCAAAGAAAAGGAAAAATGCAAATTCAACCAAATTCAACCAAATTCACCTAATTGGTATGAACTTGATTTTCCTTCATCTGAAGATGATGCATCCAGTCCATTTACTTCAACATCATCATCTGGGTCTTCCAGCAGTTCATCAGAATCTCCTAGCAGCGGTAGTTCATCTGACAATGATTCTCCACCTCCAAAATCTTCAACTGATCGACAAACATCAGTTTACATTAATCCAATTTACAATAATGGTAATTTAGATCCCCAAACAAGTGAACATCAACTACCAAAATGGGCAGTTCAACTTTTGAAAGATGTAAGGCCTGATGAGTAGAATAAAATAGGAACAAGGGGATCACATAACAATGAAGGAAATTTTTCCTTGATCGCAAATGATTTTACTGAACCTTCCACATATAAAGAAGCAATAAAACATAAAGAATGGCAATAGGCTATGATTGAAGAGTATCAAGCAGTAATTGATAAAAACACTTGGAAACTTGTTGATTGTCCTACAAGTGTTAAACCCATCGAATGCAAATGGGTTTACAGAATTAAATACAACCCACATGGAGAAATTGACAAGTATAAAGCAAGACTTGTGGCTAAAGGTTTTGCACAACAGGAAGACATTGATTATGAGGAAACTTTCGCTCCTACAACAAAATGGAATACCATCCGATTAACACTTGCATTGGCCGCTCAGAAAGGTTGGAAAGTTCATCACATGGATGTAAAAAGTTATTTTCTCAACGAATAATTACAGGAATATGTATATATGCAACAACCACCAGGTTTTGAAATTGAAAGATAGGAACATAAAGTCTGCAAATTAATCAAGGCTTTATATGGGTTAAAGCAAGCTCCTCGAGCTTGGTATACCAAAATGGATGAATACCTTAGGAAAGTTGGTTTTCAACGAAGTGAATCTGATGATACTTAGTATATCCATCAACAGGGTCCATATCTGGTGATTCTTGTTATGTATGTAGATAATTTGATCATTACGGGAAACAATGATGCTCATATTGCACAGGTGAAAAAGGAGTTGCATGTAGTTTTTAAGATGACCGATTTGGGACTACTTCACTACTATCTTGGAATTGAAGTATTCCAACGTCCACATCATATTTTCATTTCTCAAAGTAAGTATGCGGCATAAATTCTTCAGCGATTTGGAATGCAGGATTGCAAACCATCTCTTACCCCTATGGAACAACACTTGAAACTTTCAAAATTTGAAGGGGGAGAAATGGTAGACAACACTACTTATAGACAGTTAATTGGTAGCTTGATTTATTTGACAAACACTCGACCAGATCTATCTTATGCAGTCAGTATTATTTCACTCTTTATGCAGCAACCACGAGACAACCACTGGAATGAAACCGAAAGAGTTCTTCGATATATCCAAGGAACAACCGATTTTGGTCTTCTTTATAAAAAGACTAAAATTTTTGTACTTGGTGGTTTTTCAGATGCCGATTTTTCTGGAAGTATTGATGATCGAGCATCAACATTAGGTTACTTAATGAACATGGGTTCAGCAGTAGTGTCTTGGAGTTTTAAGAAACAAGCTACAATGGCCGCTTCTACAACAGAATCATAATACATCTCAACATGAGAAGCAACATGTGAAATTTTTTGGTTACACAGAGTTTTGTAGGACTTGGGCATTTCTCAAACAAAAGCTACATCATTATTCATTGACAACCAGTCAACCATTAAGCTTGCCAAGAATCTAGTTTTTCATTCAAAGACAAAGCATGTGGACACCAAGTATCATCATATCAGATCACTCATTGCAAAGGATGTCATCAAGCCAATTTATTATCCTTCAGAAGATCAGATCTCCAACATTTTCACAAAACCTCTTGGCAGAATAAAATTTACTAAGATCAGGGATGAGCTTGGTCTCTGTTGTAATGTATCTTTGGATCATAGGGGGGAATGTTAGATTATCCAAAATACAAATATCATAGTTTAAAATACTTTGATAAAATAATTATTAATTTAGAATAATAAATTAATAATCTAGAATATTTGATTAATAAATGGAGGCATTTAGAAATAGAGCATTGTTGTGAAAGATATGACTCTAGCAAGGTGTTGTATATTAGGCTCTAAATTAGGAGTATAGTTAGAAGATTGTTAAGATAGCATTTATTGTAAATGGACACTTTTTTATTTAATAAGTGATCCATAACTAGATTTAGTTAGGACATTTAGCATATATATAGCTCATTGCAAGAGTGTTGAGGTGTTTGGGTGTAAACTCTTGCAAATTCTCATATGTAATTTATTTTCCTATTTAATAAAAGTGTGTGTCTGAGGAAACTTATGCCACTATATTCAAGAACATAATGCTGATGGATTTTAATATGTTTGGTCCTTGCATGAAAAACTGGATTATTTGTTAATTGTATTGTGCTTTGATTATCACAGTAAATAGTTGTAGCTTTTGTTTGAGGATGATTCAATTCAACAATAATACCTCTTAGCAATGTAGCTTCTTGTGTTGCAAGTGTTGCTCCTTTATATTAAGCTTATGTTGATGATAAAGAGATCACATCTTGCTTCTTGCTACTCCATGTGATTGCTCCCAAATCAAGATAAAAGATATATCCAGAAGTTGATTTTCTATCATCAGTGTCTCCTGCCCAATCAAAGTTTGTATATCCTGCAAGTTGAAAATTACCACCATATTTATATTGAATTCCAAGCTTATAAATTCCTTTGATGTATCTAAGTATTCTTTTAGTTGCCTTCCAATGTTCAATATGAGGATCAACCATAAATCTAGAAACCATTCCAACTGCATATGCAATATCTGGTCTAGTGGTTGTTAGATAAAACAAACTTCCAACCAACTGTCTATATAGTGTGCCATCAAATTTTTTAGAAATAGAGTTGTTTTTTAACTTAGTCCCTACATCAATTGGAGTTGGAGCTGACTTACAATTCTTCATTTTGAACTTCTTCAACAGATCAAGTGCATATTTTGGTTGTGATAGAAGAATTCTATCTTTTTCTTGCCAAACCGAGATGCTAAGAAAATAATGTAATAACCCAAAGTCCTTGATATCAAAATCATTCTTTAGCTACTTCTTGAAGTCATATACCTGAATTAAACTGCTTCATGTAATGATTAAGTCATCTACATATAGGATAACCATTATGATATCACCATTGCAATTTTTGACATAAAGATCAGGATCGTAAGGACTTCTTTTGAATCCATCATTCAAGAAGTACTCATTAATTTTGGAGTACCGTGATCTTGGAGCCTGCTTTGACCCATACAATGATTTTTTAAGCTTACAAACAAGATGTTCTTGACCAACTTTTATAAAATCTGGGGGTTGTTTCATATAAATTTCTTCAAGTAAATCATCATGCATAAAAGCACTTTTATCATCCATTTGATGAATTTCACAACCAAAATTTGCAGCTAGAGAAACTACAATGCATATTATAGTCATTTTAGCAACACAAGCAAATGTTTCAATGTAGTCAATACCTTATTTTTGTGAGAATCCTTTTGCAACCAATCTATCCTTATGCTTCTCAAATTCTCCATCAGATGTGAACTTTGTTCTATATACCCTCTTATCCCCTAGACTAGGGATAACTAAGGAGATCACGTCTCGAGGCCCATAGGTCCTAGACATGGAGTATCGAGAGCCAAAAAACTTAAGCATGGCCCCGGAGGGACCCTCTTTTCTTCAGTGTAGTCCACATATCACCAACAGTAGTATCCATCACACCATTCTAGTCCTGAAGTAGCAATGAGTCTTTCTCCATGAGGTAATGAGTCTGGGTATCATGGTATGTATCACTCTGATTCTTGAAGTACTTGAACATATGTATTTGAATCCTTCTTCATTTCATGACGTTTGCTTGGAAATTATCCTCTTTGCCTTGTTCAAACTTGGAAGGGTGACACAGTTCCCTAGTAAGTTGATTTCCCTTTAGGATGGGTTGCTACTGGGTGGATATTTTAAGAGTCATCGTATGTTCCCTCCATACTTATCACTTTCCATATTTATTCCTTCCATCTCCCCTTTCCTTTTTTGGCATTGGGATTGGCTAAACTATGAAGGGTTGTACCTTACCTCGTGGGAAGAAGGGGTTAAAGGCCCAGAGGGTAAAAGTATCTAGCAAGAGTTAAAAGCCAATTTTGAAACCTTCGAGATGCTTCGCCAGGGATCCCCGAGAAAGAAATGAAAAGCTTCTCA
This sequence comes from Picea sitchensis, assembly GCA_010110895.2. NCBI lineage: Eukaryota > Viridiplantae > Streptophyta > Pinopsida > Pinales > Pinaceae > Picea > Picea sitchensis. Next base: position 165,958 of record SNQJ01S0005008.1, read on the forward strand.
GTAAGAAAAGGGGACCCACAAGATAACATAAACACTCAAGGTACTAGTTGATGGATAGGAGGTCTCATCATGAGCCGACCTATTATGACCATGGGCATGTAGCGGTATGACATTACCACCCATCTGGTCACCAAACCAAGGTAGTGGCTCTTGGTGGCATAGCCAAGAGAAAGGGGGTCTCATTACGATCCAACCTTCTCATTTCCATGAAATTTTTTTGGATAACATTGTCACCTCTAGTCATCAGGCCAGGACAATGGCCCTCAACTATTCCCTTGAAGCACAATAGAAAAAGATAAAAATAAATAAATATAAGAATAAAAGGAAATGAATGTGATAGAAAACAATTGCATCCGTGACAATGTGCAACTCTCCCTCCATAAAGGCACCCACATGTAGGAATCTACATTTCCCTGTTATCACATGCACCCCATGCCACCTCATACACTTACATGACTTGGACTAGATTCCACCTAGGAAACACCCCAAACTTAAAATAGGTTAGCCCAATAGGACGCCCTGAGATCCTCTCCAAAACTAACTTGTCAAATTGCATAACGTCTTTGAACATTTGTTTGGGATAAGGGGGTTTTGATGCACATGTTTGGGTAATTTAATTATTGGATGTGATTTACATGCTATGATTCTTGTGACTTATGAACCCCTGGAGGGCATACTTGTTGTTTCAGCGGGACCTTGCCCGGTGGACAGGTACACATGAGGGAATGATTAGTTCATACTTTCATGGGGGCTCAAAATCCACATATGGATGTTGAAACCCCATCCAGGGGTAAGAAGATATTGAAATCTTGCACCAGATGAAGGAAGGACGTTGCCTTTGGAGGCACTGTGAAAAACCTAGACCTAAGGTATCATGCTTCTCCCACATGAACATTGGCCTTGGGAGGCCTTGGACGCCACCTTTGTAGCCCTAGACGTCACTTATTAGCTAGGGTTGTCACCTTGGAGGCATTCATGAGACTATTGGCATGTGTGGGTAAAGTTAAGGCCTTTGGAGGCCCAACGTTTCATCTCCTTTGCCCAACATCCTACACTTGAGGCCCAACGTCACCCTAAGAGGGCATGATGTCACCTTTGGAGGCCTATTTAGATGTAAATTGAATTTATTTTGGTAAAAATGTAATTTTGTGGTAAATTGGCCAGGTCGGCCCTGATATTTTGACCTAAAATAATTAAAGGTCAAATTTTGGTATAAATAAACATAAAGTGACATTCATTTTCATCATAACTCTCACTTGGAAGAGTGGAGGTCTGAAATTTTCACCCTTCTAAGGGTTATTGGCTGAAATAAGGAGAGAACTACTCTTTTAAGGCTTGTTTTTGGCACTTGGACAAATTTTATGAAGTTTTGTGGCAATCTTGCATGGTTTTACATGATTATTCTTGGTGCAAGTAAGTAGATTTTTACTTTGTCATTGTAAATGGTTATGGTAATGGTTTTCTTTCTCATACAAGATTACGAAATTGCACGTTTTAATTAATGCTTGAAGTAAGAAACTTAAAGTGCTAACTTTATTGCTTTTCATTTGCCTAGCTTTATAGGATTGATCTAGTAACTAGTGAAACCCTAGGGCCCTAAAGTGCTAGCTCTCTAGAGGTTTATACTTAATTATTGTGAAAAGTACTTTTCATCCATAAAAATACAAGAAGAAGGAGGTGTTAGGGCCTATAAGTGCTTACACCCTAGCTTCCTCACTTCTTAAGGTCAAACCTAGGAGGACTTAAGTTTCTACTCCGCCTAGGTCTTTCTCCCTCTTGGATTATGTGTAAACTCACTTGTTAGCAGCCTTGAAGGAACTCGCCTACTTGACTCCAATACCCTTAGAAAGGATCTATTCAAACCTCACTCTTTGAAAAGTATCTTCAAACTCAAACTCCAAATCGTTTCCTACTTGATTACCCTACTAACTTTAACTAGTTAACTAACCTAGCCTAGAGATACTAACAACCACTTAATTACTGATGATAATTCATTTTTACAGCCATTGTTTGCAGTCTATATCATCCTACCAACCACCTTAGAACTGTTGGAAGATTGATTGTTGTCATTGATGCCAACCCTAGTCATGGGTTTTGGACCGCAAGATTGATAAAGGTATTTGGACATGAATGAAAATGCACATGCATATAAAACACCCATGAATGGATAGTATACATCATGTTGTTTCCGGTGGTATGTGGCATGTCACATGGATCCTCATGGTTGAGGAGAAATGAATTTTTTGAAGATGACAAAGTGAATTGAAAAAGGAAGTACATGTAGGCCCTGAAAATAATTAAAGAAAATAATTACAAAATAAGAAAGTGTCAGGTCGACCCTAATGTTAAAAGGAAGTGACATAAATGGTATAAATAAATATCA
>SNQJ01S0005008.1:172580-184859 GCA_010110895.2 Picea sitchensis
CCCTTGAACAAAACTATTGATTATTTCTCATATATTGTGCATGGTGTATTGTGGTGTATTGGTGTAACTCTTATACTATTGTTTATTTCTCATTGGATATAATTGAATGGTTTAAGTATAAGTTGAAAAAGGTTTTTAAAATTGTACTTGATACTGATTCACCCCCCTCTCAGTATCAACTAGAACAACCCATAATTCATACAAGGCAAGTTACTATCAATATATGCTCAAGTGTTTGTTAAATTGCCTTAGCATATTACATTTCCGAAGCTTGTTTACTATTGTCATTACTTCTATTTTACTATTGTTACATTTAAATTAGACAACCTGTTTAAATCCAATTGTTGGTTGATATATTTAGAGAAATCACATAAAGATAAGTTATTATCATTCATGCTTTAAATTCTTGTTCACATTGTCCGCACAAGTGCGTTCTTGTTGATACGAATTTGCAGTTGTTATCATTTACTTATCGCTATCATCTACTTGTCATTTGTTGCATACATAGACAACCGACATATATTCACAAGTTTATTGTCTTGTTGAAGCATCATTATCATTTATTATTGCCTTTAACACTTGTTGTTGTATTGGTAAGGGGTAGGTACACTTTATATTTCTTTTTCTTCATCCTTCAAGACTTAAACTTGACTTGAGTGACCTAGAGAGAGGGGTAGTTTATTTATCATTTCTTTCCCTTCATCAACCCACTAGGTCTAAGGATGTCTCCCTTAGAGAAGGTTTTTCCTCCTAAATAGAAAAGGGTATCTTGTTGGGGTGACAGTGACATGATTACCCTCGTGTTACGCCAATCTCGACCTACTTTCCTTTAGGATTTGGGCAAGTAAATATTGAGTGAGAACATTTTTGGCGTTGTTGTCAGGGAACATTGAGTCAATATTCCTCACGACACTTTTTCGGTTAACCTTTCCCTCAAAGACTTCATCTTACGAAGCTTACCTGCCGATTCCACTAAGGGTGATTCCCTCACTCTCTTTGATAATCCTTAAGAGGATATCTGATGACTCCACTGACCTTTTCCAAGGTTCCACCTTACTCTCAACTTTGTGATATTTCCAAGATATGGGATCGTGGCACCCTAGAAACAAGTGTATCCGACTATTGATTTTGAAAGTTTTCAAGGATACCCACATTATATTGATATAAAATGGTTAAACAACTCTCGAAGATTCAGAGGCGTCCCAATTAATCACATTGTAGAATTCTTGAAGTATATAAGTGAGATAGAATTTGAAGGGGGGGATGTTCTGGTAAAATTGTTCATACTTTCCCTGTCGTCTTTTTTGCAAGATTGGATTAAGGGTTGTTGTGAATATAAGGGTATATCATATTTTGTAGACCTCATAAATAAGTTTATTAAGTTTGTGAAACCACAATTCCAGACATATGAAGATTCCCTTCAAAATCTCGCAATATCCCTAGAGGACAAAGGATTCACCACTGAGATTGTGGAAGATCTTAGGTATGTGTACCATGCTCAATACCAAGAACCCCTTGATATATAAGGAGAGATTTATGAAGGTTGTCAACCCCTTAAAGAGGAGCAAGAGTTTTTCCATGATTCAATATAATATAGTAAAGACTTGACTAAAGAAGTGAATTATGGGGATGAAGCACTAGTATCCTCTCCCCCGTTCGATGAAACTCTCCAAGATCCTATATCTCCTACACAATATGAAGAGAATGAGGTGAATCAATTTCCTTTTCAGGTTTTTGATGACACTTTGTTCTATGATTCAGAAGCTGAAGAAGTAAAGGAACCCTTGGAAGAGCTAGGTCCTTCATTTTCTGATGAAGGTGAAAATATGATTAAAGAGATGAGTCTCGGGGATGATGTACAGGATGATTTTCCATTTCATGAAGTCATCCAAGCCTTTGATGCTCCTACACATCAAGAAGTGAACATAGTAATTTTTTTCCCTTTCCAATATTTTGACGATGCTTTATTTTATGATCTCGAAAGTGAAGAAGTATTAGAGGAGCCCTTGGATGCATTAAATCCTTCATGTTATGATAATGGTAGTGACATGGTTGATAATATTGATGAGTTCATACATGCCGGAAGATGTAAGTGGGATGTGATTGGTTCTGATGAGGATCCCATTTATAAAATGGAAGGATATCTTTGAATGCTACCTTTACAACAATCATATGATGTTCCTAATAATTTTGACATTTGGCAACAAGATGATGATATAATTACAAAAGTTTTCCAAGCACTCAAGGATGACCCAGTGCAATGTTCTCCTGATTATTTTCATTCATACCTTGAGGATTTTGATGAGTATTCCTTTGAGCACTTGGATTTATTCTATGAAGAAGATTATCAACTGTCATTGTTCTCAAATTTTGATAAAGAGGACGTTTCTTGCCTGAAGCAGGATACTTTTCACAAGGTTGTCCAACTCCCTCCGATTTCTTTACCTCGTATGTCACTAAGGATGTAGTTGGGGAACATGTCTCTTGTTTCAAGTTTTCTTTAGGGTAAAACTTTTTGTTAGAATTCAAGGGGAGGTTGAATGCCTTAATAATTTTATTATCTCAATATTTCAGCTTTCCCTTGAGAAGTTGTCAGTTTCCCTCTAAGTTCTTGTTAATCCCTTCTTAGACCCCAGGGAGTGATGACATCCAAGGTAGTCAACCCTTAGACTCTTTGAGCCATCCTTTTAAGTCCTTTACCTCTCATGATCATTTTCTGATATGGATTGATCACTTTTCTGGAAGGGTGACTTGGCATGATTTTGTCCCTCCCTCCCACCTCCATGAGCTAGACTTTATGACTTCCTATGTTATAATGCATGCTCTAACCCATGTTTATTTTGTGCTTGACTTGCCATTTCTTTGGTTTATGATGAAGCATCGAGGCAGGTATTATGAGGTATTGCTAGGATGGTTTCATTAGTTATTTGACTACAAATAACATTCAACAAACATGTAAGTAGATCTAGGTAGGCATTTGCATCCATTGTATATACCATTGCATATCATGTTAGCATAGTTGTAGTTGAATTTTTCATATTGTCTTGTTTCATTATGTATATATGTATGCTCATAATCATATGTTAGAATATATATGCTTTTATTTGTTTATTTCATTAAATGGACGAGGAGTGATATCATCACCCTAGGGATTACTAATATCTTTTGTTGAGATTTAGCAGGCACATGTCATACTAGAGATGTTGAGGTTCTCATGTGCTCTATGGTGAGCACATGTCCTTGAGTTGGAGCCATATGTTATCCCCTAGCCTAGGGATAACTAAGGAGATCACGTCTCGAGGCCCATAGGTCCTAGACATGGAGTACCGAGATCCATACGACTTAAGCATGGCCTTGAAGGGACCCTCTTTTCTTCAGTGCAATCCACATATCACCAACAACAATATCCATCACACTAGTCTGGTACTGAAGTAGCAGTGAGTCTTCCTCCATGAGGTAATGAATCCGGGTATCATGGTATGCATCACTCAGATTTGTTAATCACTTAAACATGTTGTGTTTGAATCCTTCTTCATTTCACAATGTTTGCTCAGAAATTATGCTCTTTTCCTTGTTCAAACCTGGAAGGGTGTCACAATTCCCTAGTAAGTTGATTTCCCTTTAGGATGGGTTACTACTAGGTGTATCTTTGAAGAGTCATCGTCTGTTCCCTCCATACTTATCACTTTCCATCTTTATTCCTTCCATATCCCCTTTCTTTTTTGGGCATTGGGATTGGATACACTATGAAGGGTTGTACCTTACCTCGTGGGAAGAAGGGGCTAAAAGCCTAGCGGGTAAAAGTATCTAGCAAGAGTTAAAATCCAATTTTGAAACCTTCGATATGCTTCACCCAGGGATCCCCGAGAAATCAATGAAAAACTTCTTAGTAAGACAAAGGGACCCACAAGATAACATAAACACTCAAGGTACTAGTTGATGGATAGGATGTCTCATCACGAGCCGAGCTATTATGACCATGGGCATGTAGTGGTATCACATTACCACCCATATGGTCACCAAACTAGGGTAGTGTCTCTTGGTGCCATAGCCAAGAGAAAGGGGGTCTCATTACGAGCTAGCCTTCTCATTTCCGTGAATTTTTTTTGGATAACACTGTCACCTCTGGTCATCAAGCCAGGACAATGTCCCTCAACTATTCCCTTGAAGCACAAGAGAAAAAGATAAAAAGAAATAAAGATAAGAATAAAAGGCAATGAATGTGCTAGAAAACAATTGCATCCATGACAAGGTGCAACTCACGCTCCACAAAGGCACCCACATGTAAGACTCTACATTTCCCTATTATCACATGCACCCCATGCTCAAATATTTACCCCATACCACCTCATACACATACATGACTTGGACTAGATTCCACCTGGGAAACACCCCAAACTTAAAATAGGTTATCCTAATAGGACACCCTAAGACCCTCTCCAAAACCAACTTGTCAAATTTCATAACGTCTTTGAGCATTTCTTTGGGTTAAGGGGGTTTGATGCACATGTTTGGGTAATTTAATTATTGGATGTGATTTACATGGTATGATCCTTGTGACTATGAACCACTGGAGGGTGTACTTGTTGTTTTAGCAGGACCTTGCCTAAAACAGAGATTGTACGCAAAATTTACGACCCCGAGAAGTTGATGTACTAACTTATCCGAACGGGGCCCACATGACTTTTGGCGCTTCTTCTCCTAGGGTTAGGTTTTTGGATGTATAGGGTTTTGGAATTCATGTTTATTGTAAAAAGGCCTTCAGAGCATAGATGTCACATCTCTTCTCAGAGATAAAACTACCACCATTCTAGCAAGTTTTTCACTTTGTATTTTTATAGTGTACATTTCTTTCATTAATAGAAATCATGTATTGTTGTATTTCTCTGTTTCTGGCAATATTTATGTGTATTTCATTGTAATATCTCTGCTTTCATTTCATTCCAAAAATAATCTGGATCAATGGTATCAGAGTAGGATGCTCTCGATTGTTTTTCAGTTCATGTCCCTGACGAGGTTCGAGTATAGCAAGTTGGGTCTCGAGCTTGTCTCTCTTGAGGACAATCGCTCTCGCATGCCCAAGAAACCCTCCATGGCAGAAGAACTGAAAAATGGCAGAGTAGAATATTCTATTAACTTGTTTCTTGAGTAATCTCTTGCACGACAAAGGGACGAAATGATGGAGAATTTTTCCCGCATCCTTCAATGCCTTTTGATAGGAACACACACATCTTCATCAAGCGACCACTTTGGAGAAAATTCTCCCTTCAAGGTACAATTTAACTTTGATATTCCCATATTTGAAGGTCAGATAAATGTGGATGCCCTAGAAAAATGGTTAAATCTTCTAAAAGGTTATTTCTCCATTCACAATTTTTTCAACAAGGAAAATATCACCTTCGCACTCCTCAAGGCTCTCCCCCATGTCAAACATTGGTGGGAAACTTACTGAGAGTAAAGTTCCACAGAGGAATCTGGAATATATGGGGTCGAGCCCACTTGGGATATTTTTGTGGATGCGGTCAAGGAACAATATTACCCTGTGGATAACTATGAATACCAATACATGAGATAGACCACACCACGAAAAGAGAAGGGCCAAACAATGTCAGAGTTCACAGATACTTTCCATACCTTGTGTACCAAGCTGGGTATCAAAGACTCCGAGCGACATCTGGTTCTGAAATACTGTGGGGCTTTGCATAGGTACATCCAAACCAAAATAGATTTCCTAAACATCTCATCACTGAGAGATGCTTATCGATATGTTGTCAAAATCGAGCAGAAATTTGGGCACCAGAACAAATGTGAGTTCGGGTCTGCAAATCTGCAACAACCAAAGTACAATAAAGACGACCCTGACCAACAACCTCCCGAAAACCAATCCAAGACACATGAAAATAAGGGTAAGGGAAAGACAAACAATGGCACTGGGAAGTGGTGTGACTTCCACAAAATCCTTTGGCATAACATCGATGAATGTCGCTCAAAACAGTCATTGGTGGCTGAGATCAAAGACAAGTATCTGAACCCTGATTCATAATTTGATCCAGAAAATAATGAAAAAGATAGATTATCGACATATACCCCACTACTACTGTCATGACCACGATAATTCAACCAAAAGAACTAGCAGATCGTGAAGAGGGGGATCTCTTCTTCCATTCACAAATGTGGGTGAAGGGGACCCTGTTGCATTTCATTATTGATAGCGAAAGCCAGAAGAACCTCATCTCAGTTGAGGTTGTCAAACAATTGGGGTTGTCGATAACACCACATCGACAACCATACAACATTAGGTGGCTTCGCCAGGGACAAGATATCTGTCATCCAATAGTGCCTCCTTTCCTATGGAATCCAACCCTTCAAGGATGAGGTAGTATGTGATGTTTCCTCTATTGACGTCTGTGATGTTTTTTTGGGCCAACCATATATGTGGAAACATCATGTTGTTTATGAGTCTCGACCCCGTAGTGTAATTATTACTTTGGGGGGTCAGATCTACAAGATAACAGAGGTAGTTTCAACTATTGTTTCACCAAAATAGTGTCGCAAGGTAATCTCTCATACTGCAAAATTCAACCTCTTCACAATCTGTTCAAATGATGCACAAAATGCCACTGCAACCATTGCAGCCTCAATACCTTCTATCCAACAGAAGCAGATTGCAGAAGAGAAAGAAGAAATTGTTTCTTCACCTACGATGGTGGCTATACAATGCCCCATCAATACCAAAGACAACAGGTTGGTGGAATAGATTCAACCGCACCAACAACAGGTTCATGACAACCTTCCATAGACCAAGTAGCGCAACTTCTCCAGCAAGGCACACAACTCACCAAGATTCAAATTTAGCAAATGATTTCCCCTCTTCCCCGAGAACTCAACGCAATGGAGACCATTGCTTCCTAAGGAGGGAGGACTGATCTAGGTTTATATTGGTGGCCACCCACCTGTTCTAAATTCCAACTGGCTCATCTTGATAGTTTTCAGTTCAACACGTTTTTTTGTAATCTAGACACTTCTTTGTAATTATGGGTTCTTCACTTATGAGATTTTCTTGAATCCCTATACAAAATCTAGGTGGATATTGGTGGCTTCCCATCAAATCCAACTGGCCTATTTTGACAGTTTTCATCTAAGTACATTTTTTTGTACTTTTGGGGTCGTTTTGAGGCCCTAAACAACATTTTTTGGGATTTCCATAGTTAAATTATTGAAAAAGTCAAAGTTTGATGGCATATTGTGTAGTTCTCTAAAATACCTTTCCAACGGGCTATCGCACGCCTAAAACGAATATCGTATGCAAAAATTACGACCCCAAGAAGTTGATGTACTAACTTACCCCAACGAGGCCCACATGACTTTTGGCACTTCATTTCCTAGGGTTAGGTTTTTCGATGTCTAGGGTTTTGGCATTCACGTTTATTGTAAAAAGGCCTCCAAAGCCTCATTGTACTCATCTTCTTGAGTGTAGCCATTGCATCTCTTCTCAGAGATAAATCTGCCACCATTCTAGCGAGTCTTGCACTCGATATTTTTACAGTCTATGTACATTTATTTCATTAATAGAAATCATGTATTGTTGTATTTCTCTGTTTCTAACAATATTTATGTGTATTTCATTGTAATATCTATGCTTTCATTTCGTTCCGAAAATAATCTGGATCAACTCCCAAGTTTGATTCTTCATTAAAGAATCATATTCATCTTTCATTGCAGCATCCCATTCAGGTTTTCCTTGAGCCTCTTCAAAGAGCTGTGGATCATCAACATGCATCACTCTAGTCATAAGAGCATAGTTGGTATATTGTTGCCTTGGACCTTCTTGATAAATCTCTTGAAGAATTCTTGTTTTTGTGGAATAATCATCTTGTGTACCTGGAACGACAATTTCTTCTTCACAAGATTCAAAACTTTCTTCGTTAGCCATTTCATCAAGATTGTTTTCACTAGTTTGGTCACTAAGAGTTGATGAAGAAGTAGGAGAAAAGGAAGAAAATTTGGTAGATGGTATGCATCTTTCATCAAATATTACATCTCTCCTAATGAGTATTTCATTCTTTTCAGGATCATACAATCTGTAGGCCTTAGATGTTTCACTGTAACCAACCGTAATCCATTTGTGACTTTTTTTTTATCAATTTTCTTTCTCTTTTCATCAGGAATATGAACATAAGAATCAGACCCAAAAACCTTGAAATGACTTACATTTGGTTTTCTTATACTCCAAGCTTCTTCAAGACTCTTATGTTTCACAATAATTGTAGGTGTCCTATTGACAATATAAGTTGCAATATTTATAGCTTCAGCCCAAAATTTTGGATCCATATTTCTAGCATGTAGCATATACCTAGCCATATCCATAAGAGTCATATTCTTCCTTTCAACTGCCCCATTTTGCTGAGGTGTATACGGGACCGTATGTTCTCTTTTAATTCCATTATACTTACAATAATGATCAAAGTCTTTGTTTACACATTCTTTTCCATTATTAATCCTTAAAATCTTAATAGACTTTCCACTTTGTTTTTCTACAAAAGCCTTAAATTCGTTGAACTTCCCGAATACCTCATCTTTGTTCTTTAGAAAATAAACCCAAATCCTTCTGCTAGTCATCAATAAATGTTAGAAAATACCTGAAACATGAAATAGAAGGATGTTCTAATGGCCCCATGAGGTCACTATGAACCAAGTGAAGTGGAGTCTTGGCTCTCCATAATTTGCTTTTTATGAATTTTTCCATATGTTGCTTGCCAGACATGCATCCTTCACAAACTCCTTGCCTTCGAGAATTTTTGGGTAGTCCATACACCATTTCTTAAACTTAGACTTTTGTAATTCAAATGTCTCATCCTCTCATGCCACAACATACTCACATTATCAACTTCTGCAACCAAAGCTTTCTCATATGAGGTAAACCTTCCAAACTTATAAAGTCCATTTTCTACATATCCAGAAGCAACCACTTTATAATTACTATTAATATATTTAATTAAGCACCTGTCCTTATAAAACTCAACCTTATAACCTTGATTTGCAATTTGAATCACAAAGAGTAAATTTGACTTAAGATTGGGAACCAACATAACATTATTGAATACTCCATCTTCAATAACAACATTTCTAGTTCCAATCACATCTAATGTTATATCATCACCAAGAAAATTTTTCTCCTTATTGCAATCATTATCTAACACAACAAATTTCTCCTTATTATGAGACATATGCCTAGTTGCACCCGAATCTATGACCCATTCATCTTTATTTGAGACGTTGGAATTAAGTGCAACACAAAGAGCATTACCTTTCTCTCTTATAGAGTTTTTGTGACTTGAAAATTCACGTTGCCTTTGTTGCATGTCCCATTGCCTTTTGCGACAATCCTTCACATAATGCCCTGGCTTCCCACAATAAAGACAATTATTATTAAATCTATAAGGATGCTTCTTTTCTTCAAGTTGCTTTGAAAACTGACATGCCTTATCATTGAATTTCTTTGTATATTAAGTTGATCTTCTCTTGGAGACAAGTGCATGACTTTCATCATTAGATGGCTCCCTTTTCTTTGCTAGGTGTTGGTCTTCCTGCAATAACTTGGCAGTAAGATTAGCTATAGAAATAGTGGGAATTTTATCAACTGTGTCAAGCCCTCTAATGAAAGGGTGATAGGAACTAGGAAGGTTATGAAGGATGATATGGACAAACTCATTTTCTTCCAATGTTTTGCCCAGACTCTCTAATTCATTACGCATATCTTTCAACATGATTAGATGAAGTGCAATTTCTTGATTATTAGACAACTTCAAATTATGTAAATCATTAGCAAGATTTAAGATCTACGATTCACTTGTATTATGATACAATTACTTAAGTAAGATTTAAGATTCATGATTCTGCACCGACTCTTCCAACTACCTTATTTATTTCAGCTTCTAGATGCCTTCTCACCACCTTCACTAATAAACATTACAATTTAATTAATCTCCGTTCTAACACTTCTTTACCTTCTCGTGCAAACCATAAATTAAAACAGCTCTTCTAGCGTTCCCCATAAGCTCTTTTCTCATACCTTTCCTTAGAGGCCAAGCAATCGACTCCCCCAACTACTCATCTCCCAACCCAAAAAACATCCTACCAATTAATAAAATTATCATTTCGGATCCAGTTGTCGCTCTAATATCCATATCGACGACGCCAAAAACATAAAACCAAAATCTCTGGTCCTATCGCTTGGGCGAGAAATCCGAGATTGGGCAGGCTTCCAAAGGTCTTCCGAGGCTGGCACCCAAAGTTAATCACGAGCCAGTCACCTCGGCAAGTGAAATACAGGGCTACAAAGAATATTTTGACGAATGATACCGTTGGGCCATTGCCACGTCGTCATAATAGAATACAAGAATTGCATAGCTGACCGTGGAATTGTCTGTCCTCCATGAGGCATGGATTCCACGTGAGCTTCTAATGCCACTCGATTCTTGTTTACGCATGGATATAAAATACCAGCGTTTTACTATTTATTAATATTTTAAAGGAAACATAATTATTAATACCTCCCTCACTTCGAGATCACCAATAATACCATTATTATTAATTATAATTACTAAAATGGCACGTCCTTAAACATGGGATTCCGATCCTCATCACTACTTAGATTAATGTAATCCCAAGACCCCTTCCCTCCAAAATTGGGCATGAATATTCTGGAATCTTTAAGTGTGGATAAATCCACTACCAAGTCAACTATTAGACCAAAGAAGCTAGATATTTATGTTTTTACTCTTTAGGAGGCACCTTTTTCCAACCAGTGTTTAAATTTCATCTAAAATTGCATCACTGGAATTTCAGAAAGGTTTTAAGGGGTATGAAGTGATTTAATTTATGCATTCAAAAACATGATTTAAGCAATGTTAACTTGCCATTTACCCAATGATTGGGTTGTCAAATTTTGATGATAGTTATTTAAAAAAGTAAAAAATTAAAACATTTGCTAGATAACTAGACAAAATTTTGACATTTTTCTATCTAGGAAAAGTTATTGTTTTTCAAAATGGAAGTTGAAAATACCATAGATAGATTTAGAAGCTTCAAAAACCTTTTTTTTAAAGAGAGCTCCTGAAAATTTGTATTCAAAACGTTGCAAAAAAGTTTGCAGAAGGAAAAAATTTACAACCCAAAAATACAACCTTTGTAATACATGGAAAAAAACAAGCTAATAACTATGAAGGCAGTCCAAAGAGCTTAATTCTAACCGAGTCTTATACAAATTTTCAAAATTAACTAGAGGATAGAGTCTATAGAGGATTCCTAAGATCAAAATGCAAAATCAACTCATCTACTAAACATCTAGGTGGGAGAGACTTTCTTGATTGTTTCCACTTCCTCCTGCTCTGGCATCACATTCAAGTTTGGAATGGGTTGTTGGAGCCCTGGTGACGAGGCCACTTCCAAAATGGTTGAGACAGACTGACCTGGAGACTCATGATTGGTTCAGAGTATCAATTCTTCAACTTCAAATCTAATGGCGGGGCACTCATCTTGCAATTGTTGATGCCCTTGCCTCTGCTCTACTAGGATTTCCAAAGCAGTTTGCATCCTAGTAGACAAACCGTGGACTTGAATTTGCAACTCATTAATGGAATGAGTCATTTTTGCATACTCGTCCTCTGTCAATTCCCTCCTCCAATGCACAACACCAACCCTTCTTCGTTCCATTCTTCTATGGTTTGCCCCATTGTCTGTCCAAGTCGTAGCGAGGATATCCATAATTCAAATAAGAAACCAATTCAGGGAATGTGCTTGCTTTACTACTGACTAGAAACTCAGGCCTATATTTACCTCACATCTCATGCAAGTTGACAACCACTCCATTGTGAAAAAACACCGCTGATTTAAATGACATAACATATGATTATATTAATCGTTTCAAAATATTAAGGTGTACATGATTACAATATGCACGAGTGCTTTACATATAATATATGCACTAGTGCTTTACATATAATATATGCACCAATGTTGTCAAATTCCTCTAGCACGATTGGTTTCGATGGGCCTCATTCTGTATGGCGACCCAGGTTTGAAACTCCATGGTAGCGGGATGATACACCTAAAATCCAACCATGTTTAGGGTTGGTGTAGCTCATACTGGGTGTGATCCTCGGGTGATTTTGATGACTTAGATGCCCCTCCATCACAGGTTATTAGAGTACAAGCTAATCCCACAAGTCACAGATCTATTAGCAAACAAATATATATATATATATATATATATATATA
>SNQJ01S0005008.1:184909-203438 GCA_010110895.2 Picea sitchensis
ATATATATATATATATATATATATATAGAGAGAGAGAGAGAGAGAGAGAGAGAGAGAGAGAGAGATGTCAGTTCTTAGTAACAAAGAATGACAGTGACATCTCACCTCAAATGTTCAAAATTTCACTTCCCTCCAATGCACCTAGTAACACAAGCCCCAATGCATACAAATTATATGCGCACTGGTGTGCCATAAAACAAAAAGAACAACCTGGATTGTAATATTTATATGAGCATCAATTTTGCATGAAACAAAAAATATGAATTGGTTCATACATAAACCACACAAGCACTGATGTTGCATACAACAAAAAGGAGGAACCGATGTGTAATAATTATAAGAGCACCAATGTATTTTATCTTTATGTACACATCGGGGGAATTTACTTCACAACGTACTAGTGCTTTTTACCAATACAAGCACCAACAAAAAACCTCCACTAAATCTTTTGCCCACCCAATTTTTATTTATTTATATGGAACATCTGTTAAAACCTCCACTAAAACCTTCACTACAAATAATGGAGGTTGTAGTGGAGGTTTTTTTTGAAAATTTTGCCCAATCTTTTAACACTAAAAACCTTTGCAAAAACCTCTTCTACAAGGTGTTTTTCTTGTAATGACACTATCTATAATAATGTGTCTATATATACAATGAGAAAACTTCTTTAAATTCACACCTAACTAAAACATGAACATCTCTACGCTTATGTGCTTTTGTCCAAAATTAGAAATTATATTTATAATAAAGAAATTCTAAATATAACAAAATAAAACCTTTTCTCCACTTAAAATACATCTAAACTTAGAGATAAAATGCACTCTCTATTTCTAGAAAAACAAACTAAGTCCATTTAAAGACATTGTACCAAATTTATTTGGCAACTATTTATTTATGAATATAAATAGTTTTGTAATCCTTTTCATAAATCAAAATAAAAGGGTTGCATAGTAAAAGGTCAACCACACAAAGGGACAAAGGTTGATGAAATTAATTTCACAAGGCTGAAGGATATGCCAAAGTCACAATGATTTCATTTACACATCAAAATAACATGCAAAAAGCATCCATACATATCATCATATATTAAGATTGTGCTAGGAAGTTGAAAGTCCAAGATGGGAGGAGCACCTCTACCCGAAAAAGTAATTTCAAAAGAAAGGAACCAAGAACTTTGTAATCATCCTTCATCTATACCACAAAGACATAAGACTTCCTAGTGAAAATCTAATAGTCTTCGATGGGAGGGTCACCTCAAATCTATTACTTATAAAACTCAAAGATAAAGAGCCAAAATCAATGTTGCATGCTTTCTTAGATAATATGTCGGCCACTTGATTGTGTTCAAGGTAGAGATGTTGGAATTGGATCAAATCAAGTCACTATATTTTATGTCCTCGATGAATTGAAGACCACCATGTAGGGCTATACTTTCTTGATTCCTTACCCTCTTAACTAGTCCACCACCACCACTTTAGAATCTCCATAAATGTTTATGTCAATCAATATATATCATTATGGAAAATGGCCACCACTTTAGAATCTCCATAAATGTTTATGTCAATCAATATATCATCATTATGGGAAATGGCCTTAAACATGATGACTCATTTGATTTCTATAGAATTATTTGTGCCATTTTGAAGACCACATTCATAAAGGATCTCATGATTTTCAGAAATCACGAGAGTCCCTCCAACACCACAATAATTCACATTTTTGTTTGATTTTCCATCAAATAATCCATAAGAACTAGTAGAGTTGATATGTAGGCCCCAACGATCCTATGTTTGGATTGATTTTGTAGAAATTTTGCAAATCATATAATTCAGAAATTTCACCTTGTTCAAGAGGTTTTCCATATCAAAACCTTATGAATTTTTGGTATGAATTTTCGGTCTTGGGGTTTTTATGAAGTATAAATAAAACAACAAAATAATGAACAATATTTTTTCTAACAACTCCAATCTACTAGACAATTCAAGAGAAAAGATACCAAAATGTGTCAATAAGTTTTAGCTTTGTATGACTTATCATGCATAAAATAAATATGAAAATCACTTATGACAGTTGTGAATACAAAAGAAAATCTTCCTATCTTCTTTAATATAAATATTAAACCACTTAACAATTGTAGCCTTAACTTATCTCAAATCAGCAAGACATAAATGTTGGAAATTACAAAACCATAAAGAAATAGATGGTTGAAAATCAAAGATTTGATTTTTTATTTATTTTGGGTATAGTAGTGATAAAGGTAGAATTAATAGGTTTATAAATCTTATTTATTGATTTAGATTCCTCGACAACCATAAGAAGAACCCTTCCTATGAGATCATAGAAGCTTTTGTAGAACTCGATGGGACAACCATTCAATCTAAGAGATTTGTCCCTTTGGAATGAAATCCATGCATCCTTTAATTCTTCTTCAATAATAAGAGCTCTTAGGATTTTGTTATGGTATTTTTTTACTATCCTCGTAAGGTAAGAAAGAGTTTGGAGGATTTCCCTAGTATTTGTCTACACAGTTTTAGTAAAAATGCCCTTGAAATGGTCCATTTCTACCTTTCCTATTTCTTGAAAACCTATCTAAACATCATCATTTTTGTTAGTGACCTTCAAGATGGTATTTTGGGTTTTCTTAGCTTGAGCATATATGTGAACCTTGTGTTTTTATCTCCTTCTTTCCACTAAGTTTCCTTGCTTTTTTGTCTCCATTTTGTTTCTTCCTAAGCTACTGACTTGTTCTTGTCTCTCTCATTCTTGTAAATGGCCTCTTTTACTCCTTATAATAAGGCATATTCTTAAGATCCTCATAAATCGACTCCATCTTACCTTCTAACTCATTTAGGTCCTTCTAATTATATGTTTTTTGAGCTTTGATCCATTCCTTATCACTAATCTTGATTATTTTTAAGTTCTCATGCATTGATTCCATTGCATGTTTTCCAAAAGAAGGATCATATTGTACATTTTAAACCTTTACATAGATTCCTTATAAAATAGAAAGAAAACAATAAAATTCACATGTAGTACTAAAAAATTTACCATGGAAGCCCTTAATTGGGAAAACAAACAAATGTTTAGAGCCACACGTCTAACTCTCATTATATTAACTTCACCATTTACAAATACAATATATATGATTCCACGACATCCAAAACCTTAATCCGTTGACCTAGATTAGATTACAACCTTAATTCCTTATATGAAATTAGAAAACCATGGGTCGGAAAACCATGTGCCAAAACCACCCAAAAACAGACCAAAATCTTGCCCAATTTTTTTTCGTGGGCTCTACCCCCGAACCTCCTTACGATCCCTAGCCCCCCACTACACCTGACACATACATCATGTGCGGGGATAATCGTGCAAATAATATAACACATATCCAACATTTTGCCACTTGTTGTTTTATTTGCATATAGGGGGTGCAAGGATTACAAGATCAACAATTCAAGTTAGCAATTCCCATTGCTTCTCTACTCCGAGATAACTTCTTAGTTCTTAGAGACTTTGTTAATGAATCTGCAATATTCTTCAAAGTGTCCACCTTCACCAGCAACACCTTATTGTATTCAACCATGTCTCTCACAAAGTGATAATGAACATCAATGTGCATTTTCTTAGAATGATAAGTCAATTTCTTTGCTAGAAATATTTCACTCTGACTATCACAATCTAACCTTATAGCTTGCTATACAAACCCAATACTTTAACACAACCTTTGTAACCATACAACTTTCTTACTCACATGAGCATCTTCCATGTATTCCGTAACATCCCCATTTTAAACCCCAAACTATCAATGTGTATTGTAAATATAGCATGTGGATGAGAGCCAAGTGATGTATATTGTAACTGTGATGTATGGTCAAGATCCAATATGTAAATGAGGTAAATTGAAATATAATGAATGAAATGTATCGCCAATTGTAGACAGACACAGACACATATTGGGGGATAAGTATCCACAAGAGAGGGTAGGGGTCCAAGGGGGAGAGTCACCCATATCTATTAAACCAAAACACATTTGTTATTCTTCTCTAAATTATACTTGCCATGAACTTTCCATTAGTTGTTGAGTGTTCTAGAGTCCAATTATTGAATTCATGTAAGAGGGTTGGTGTGAGAGTCACTTCCCATAGTTATTGAGAGCATGGAGGTTGAGTACAATCAGCTTAGGGAAGAGTGAAAGTCAAGAAAACAAGAGAAAGAGATAAAATTCGTATGGGTAGGGGACCATATTTTGGTACATTGGCGTTTTTAGATAGAGTTGTTTTTTATATGGGTTTTTTCGGACTAGAAATAGAGATCTAAGTGTGGGAGTTTGTAGGAAATAATTGTGGGCATGTTTGGTTGCTAATTGGAGCTGTAGTTTTCATGGAAAAAGAGGTCGTGTTCCTGGGAGTGACAAGCTATTTGAAATTCATCTAAGGAGCATGCATTTTGGCTGTTGGGCGTATTTTTCTTGCAGTTGTAGAATTATTGAAATCCCAGCAAGTAGAATTCTTTTCCAACCTATGTTGGAAGATTTGGAGGGGAGTGGAAAGGCCCGAGGGACTGTGAGAAGTGAAGGGGGATTCCATCCCTTGAGTTATGTAGGTTGAGGGGAAGCTTGTTGGTGGACTGGAATTTAGCTGAGAGTTTAACTACTGAAAAGGGGACATTAGCCATCCTTAGGGATCTCCATCTCTTATGGATTCATAGCCCCAACTCGGGGGTGTCTTGTTGTTGAGAACTAGAACAACAAAGCTACAGTTGGGATGAGCATTCGTCCTCTGCAACGGTTTGCACATTTCCTTAAGATGAGTGTTCTTATGTGTTGTTTTTATTCCTGATAACTATTGATATATTTGTTGTGCAATTTACTCTGAAATTTTATTTGGTTAAAGGCTACTTGCTATGAGCAGAATGATGCAAATAGATCTATAGATTATGGTGGAATTATGCTACATGCACTTCATTATTACTGTGCATGTTTAGAGTAGCTATATTTATGTTTTCTTTAATTAGCATGCACAACTGAATGAGCTTGAACTTCATGATGTGTATTATTTCCACATTTTATTTAGGTATCGAAAATTTTTGTTGGGTCATTTTAGTAGTGACATGAGCCAGCTGGGGGCTGGGAACGTTACAAAGTGGTATTAGAGCTATAATTGGGAGAGTATTTGTGTGGTGTGGCCCAGCCTGGGTGGCTGGAAACGTTGTAAAGTGGTATTAGAGCCCATTTTTCAACAGTGAGTCTGCATGGGCCAATTAACAAAGCACAAAACCAACAATTGTAGAGTAAACATGCAAATTGTTTGATAGAATGTCATAATGAGGATGCCTGCAATTCATTTGACAAGTTATTGCAGTGAAATTAAAGGAATTTTGCAAATAATTTGGAAGAATTGAACCCAAAAATTAAATATAAACAAATTCAGTCTCTAACTGAGCATATTTGGGCCTATAGTGTTGATGTTTGGACAACATCGAGAAGACATTCTCTTAGAATAATAATTAATAATATAATTATTGATTATTAAATACCATATATAATAAGTAAATGCTAATAATAAAGAGTTATTGATTATTCAAGGGACACATCCTTTCATGGATGGTCACCATATGTTCCCTATATACAGAACACTCATCATTGTAATAATATATCGATTATATCTCATATGAAGAAAAACAATATGGTAGGGACTCGGCTTGACTCCTTCACAGGAGGGCCCGGGAAAATGAGAGTAGAGTAAAATGTTGGGAGTGTTAAATTTATGGGGTTGTTACAAACTCTATGTACAACATATTTACTTTTTTACTCCTACCTAAATTATAGAAAGAATTCCATAAATTATGGTGGGAAGTAATTTCTAGTAAAAATGTCTAATTACCTAAATATGAGGAATGTAATGCATATTTACTTCTACCTATATTTATGCAAAGAATCACATGAATTATGGAGGAACAATTTAACAAAGTCAAATGCTATGTGGATGGATTATAAGAAAATTAATCTTTGGTTAGTTACAGAGGTATTCTCCAACTATTTATAAGAAAGAAAATTGAATTTAATTTTAAATTTATTTTTTCAAAGAGACATGTCTTTTTTGGATCAATCTAATATTACTATAAAAAGACACTTGAAAGACACAACACTAGACACACATATTTTTCTCTCTCTCACACGTGGGATAAGTGATCTAAGGAAGAGACTAAGAAGTTGAAATTTTATGAGTTACTTACTAATGTTGTAGTGTTTACTAAAGTAATATCGTATATCATTGGAAGTAATTACCACTTGTAGAAAATTGTGCTTGTTTAATTTAACACTAGAAAATCAACATGGTTAGTCGTATGACATTGAGTATATGATGGATGTGTGTTGGTAGCCGTACGACATCGAGTATATGTTGGATGTGTGTCGGTAGCCGTATGACATCGAGTATATGATGGATGTGTGTTGGTCATAGTAGAAAAATATTATTTGGAATGTCACTGTATATAGTTGTGCACAAGATAAATTGATCTCCTCTAGGATATGCTTTTTGTTGTTCTTGTTTCTTGTTCCAGGAAGGTCACATGTAATATCTCTAAGAAGGAGCCATAATGACGGTCGCAAGAAGAAGACATGGAGGGAAATACCTTTCAACATGATATCAAGGAGAGACATTGCCATACATGATGCTCAGAGACAAGAAGTCTCTAGGAGAAATGTACCTCCCAGGACGGGACCATGCCAGATAGCAGAGATAGTTCCAATGATCATGGATACAGTGAGTCAATACCAATTGAAGAACAACTATGGTAGGTCCCGTAGAGAAAGAAAACATATTATGAGACTCAGAGGAAGTAGGTGTAGCAGTCCCAGTACATGAGTCGAGCCATGAGATGTTGAGGAAGCATGCATGGCAACAGTTCCAATGTATGTAGAGGAATTCCCAAAGAGGGAGCTGATACTACATCAAGAGGGAGAAAAGATTGAGTTACCTCCATAGAAGGAGGAAGAGATACCCTCAGTATCATAGGGAGAAAAGACAAAGGAGGAGTCACCTCCAGCTCCAGAGGGAGTGATGATGTTTTTCAGCTTCCTGAAACATTGGTTTCATGAGGGAAACTCGATATATCAAGTATGGTCCAAGATGAATTAGCATGATAAACATTTACCTATGTTTCTCTGGGAAAAGGAATCCATGATTGCAATGTATGTTCAGAACACAAGTCCTCATAAGACTTTGAGGAACATGATGACTGAGGAGGCCTTCACCTAAGTGAAGCCCGAGGTTGGACACTTCAGGATATTTGGGTGTCCAGTATACATTCATGTACCCAATAAGAAAAGGATCAAGCTAGACCCTTCAGGCATAAAGGGTACATTTGTGGGGTACAATGAGTCTTCGAAGGCATACCGGATCTACAGCCCCGGTCAGAGACAGATTGAGGTGAGCAGAGATGTTACCTTGAGGAGGAGGTATCCTTTAAAGAGATCTAGAGGATCTCACATGGAGATTTATCAAATTGATCCAATTGATCCTGTAGCTCCAGTTGATGTTCCCAGAGATATTGTAGTAGTTCAGAAGAGACCTACATGGGCTCGTCAGACTCTACATGAGGTAGAAGGATATGTATCTCCTTGTGGTACCTTTTGAGTGAGAAAGATACCTCAAATATATTTATGTTATTTCGTAGCTATGAGCCACATCATTCATTTTGAGCCTTCTTGTTATGAGGAGGCAACTAGTCATCCAGTATGGAGAGATGTCATGATGGAGGAGTATCAATACATCATGAAGAATGATGTGTGGGATATTGTTCTGAGACCTGAAGGGAAGTCTGTAGTGACTTCCAAATGGATCTACAAGATCAAACACACAGTTTATGGGAGCTTTGAGAGGCACAAAATGATATTTGTTGCTAGAGGATTCTCTCAGGTGGAGGGAATAGATTATGAGGAGACATTTTCTCCTGTTGCTCAATACACTTCTATCCGGATGATTATTTCCCCTGCAACATCCATGGGTTAGAGTTTACATCAGATGGATGTAAAGACAACCTTTCTCAATGGAGAGATTGAGGAAGAAGTATACATCGAGCAACCAGATGGTTTCATGATACATGAGAAGGAGTCTCATGTGTGCAGGTTGAAGATGGCCTTGTATGGACTCAAGCAACCACCTCAAGCTTGGTATGCAAGGATTGATGGACACCTAATGATTTTTTGGCTTCAACAAAAGTGTTGTCGATCCCAGCATGTACTACAAGACTATTAATGGCGAGTCCCTAATTTTGTTCCTCTACGTTGATGATTTATTCCTCACCTGTACAAAGATTCTTATTGTTGAATGAAAGTATGCGTTGGGCTCTAAGTTTGAGATGAAGGACCTTGCTATGATGCACTACTTCTTGGGAATAGAGGCGTGGAAAAGAACTAATGAGATCTTCTTGAGTCAGGGGAAGTACACAATTGAGATATTGAATAAGTTTGGGATGTTGAACTTGAAGCATGTGGCTACACCAATGGTGACGGATTTGAAGAAACTAAGTGTGTCTTTTTCTGATTCTGGTGAAATTGATCTGACTCTATACAAACAACTGATTGGATCATTGATGTATCTGGTTAACACCAGACCAAATATTTTCTATGCAGTGAGTGCACTTAGCCAATTTATGAGTCAGCCAAGATAGACACACTAGATTGTTGCAAAGCATGTGTTGAGATACCTACGAGTCACATTTGGACATGGTATGAGATATGCTTCCAATATTGATATGATATGGAAAGAATATATTGACTCTGATTGGGCATGGAGCGCAATGGACAGAAAGAGAACCTTCGGGTGTTTCTTCACTTTGGGATCTTCCATGGTTTCCTGGTGTAGCAGGAAATAAACTTATGTGGCTTTGAGCACAACAGAAGCAGATTACATTGCATTAAGTATGTCAGTCCATGAAGTAGTGTGCCTTCACAAGCTCCTTGTAGATTTATCCGAACATGTGCTGGATTCCACCACTATTCATTATGGTAAGTAAAGTTGTGTGAAGATCTTAGAAAATTTAGTGTTTCATGACAAATCGAACCACATTGAGATCAAGTACCATTACATACGATACATGGTGCAGAGGAAGGAAGTATTGGTGGTATACCTTCCTACATATGAGCATGTTGTTGATGTTACCAAATCGGGACAAAGTTCAAGTACTTTCGTGACAGACTTGGTGTGGTAGAGAATGCCTCCCTCGCTGAGAGGGCGTGTTGATGTTTGCAGCTTCCCGAGACATTCTCTAGATTGTACTCCTCTGTGACTGAGTTGAGTTGATCTGTGATGACACTTATCCGAGAAGGGATAAGTGGGACACTTGTTTGAGAAGGGATAAGTGTGTTTGGGATTATATCCCAACTTCCCTTGTGGAGATCACATGAGGACACGTCCCACGTGGAAAGAAAATGAGGACATGTCAAGGGAGTTGACCTTTGAGGTCACACACTATGGGAGTTGGCCCTAGTGTTTCTATAGGGTGTAGCCTCTAGAAGTCCACATGGGACTGCCATGTGTGACAAACATTCTCCAGATCGTACTCCTCTGTGAATTGAGTTGAGTTGATCTGTGAGGACACTTATTCGAGAAGGGGTAAGTGAATTTGGGCTTATAGCCCAACATTCCATGGGGATATCACATGAGGACATGTCAAGGGAGTTGACCCTTGATGTCACACACTATGGGAGCTGACCCTAGTGTTTCTAGAGGGTCTAGCCTCTAGAAGTCGACACGGAAGTGCCATGTATGACAAAACTTTTGCTACTATGGTGTTTGTGTACCACCAGCAGAGACTGCGTGTCTCTGGACAATGGTTGTGTACTACTATGTTAAGATACCTCCCTAACTAAGAGGGAGTGTTTATGTTTCAACATCATGCATAACTTCTCCTAGATTGGGCTGCAGACCAAGGGAGATAGGATACATTTATAATAAAGGTGCACTTGTGGGAAATGGGCCCAGACGTATTCCTTCCTTGATCATGACAAGGAATAATATGGACTCAAGGTGCTTGAAGTGATTTACACGTGTTAGTTAGAATCAGGCTAACATTCACTCACATGTACTATGTACTTGTAGTGAAATATCTTGGTGTGGTCTTTGATCTAGTCATGGTGATTTTAAAAGGAATGATAAACACTCAAGATGTTATATGTTATTACATGCGGACCCAGAGTGAGCCTCATCCTAGAGAGAGTCAATTAGATAAAAAGTGAGAGCTACAAAAGGAGTTTCTCCTCGGTTCAGGTGGGAGAGAGACGTCTCCCAAGACTGACATACAGGTGTCATGAGTCTAGGGTGAAGTTTGTATACTTTAGAGACAATATTGGCATGATGCAAAATGTCCCCCTCATTGAGAGGGAGTGTTGATGTTTGGACAACATCGGGAAGAAATTCTCTTAGAATAATAATTAATAATATAATTATTGATTATTAAATATCATATATAATAAGTAAATGATAATAATAAATAGTTATTGATTATTCAAGGGACGCATCCTTTCATGGATGGTCACCATATGTTCCCTATATATGGAACACTCATCATTGTAATAATATATCGATTATATCTCATATGAAGAAAAACAACATGTAGATGGCCGAAAGTTGACGTTACAGAGCGATCATGGCACCCATGATAAAATTAAGATGAAATTGGACAAAAGCCCCAATTTTCGCAGAGTAATTCAAGACGAATTCAATGTGAAAGAGGTAAATTTGAAGATTAGAGGGTGGTTGGAATTATATGTACAGACCCAATTCTTCGATTATGTTGAGTTTAATTGCAAGCTCTAATGGTAGCCACTAGAATAATTTTTGTTATCAGACTAATTATTAAGTGAAGACACAAATCAACCCCCCTAGATTCACTACGAAACTAGAACAAAACAAGACAGTACACTACTCTTTCCTTAGATTTCAATTATCAAATGAGAAATGGATCTAGAACATACCTTTTAAATATCAAAGATCCGAATTCGCCAATGCAATCCAAGCTCCGTCACGAGGCTTATGGAGAAATATCTGCAAAGGAACACAAGCCAACGAAGACAAGAATAACAGAGTCTATTTGATATGAAACTATATATGTGATCAAGGAATCATACAATGTGAACAAATAACATTCATATAGGAAAGAAAAGTATATCTGTATTAAAGAATGTGGAAGAAAGATACAACCAGATGCCTTGATGTCGTCAGGTTCCTTCCAATAGTTCCTTGCTTCCCACAAACTTCTAATCCACGGATTTTGAGACTGTAGATATGATAACTACTCACAATCTATCTTGACAAAGCAAAGCTCAAAGCTAACATACAAGCTCAAAAAACTCCAAGCTACAAAAATCAATAACAAGCCAATCTAACCTTCTCCATGAGAGCTCCTCTCCTTTTATAAGCTGAAGAGGATAAGGTGAGGAGGTTAGGATGATCCCACTAAATCATGAAAGCGAGTAAGATCCAAACCGTTTGGAGGCCACCTCACATAGAAGCTTCTCCTTCTAGAAGCATCTAGAAGACGCTCTTTTTTCCCATGCATAGGAATTTCCGCACTCTAGCTATAGAGAAAGGCGTGGAAATCAGACATTTCTGCACCCTGTGTATAGTTCAACCTACAAAAATCTTCCTTAATAGGGTTTTTACAAAGGAAAATACAACTTCTTCTCTCAGTAAAAGTTCTTCTCCCTTCTTTCTTTAGGAATTCAGGCCACTGACCCCTCTGAAGGCAACAGATAGGTTTACATCATTAACGGTCATAGGGATGACGAAAATAATGTGTAACAGAGAGCCCCCCAAAGTATGAAGTTAAAACAGAGTGATAGTTGAAATACTTTGTCGAGTGTGTGTAGGGAACAAGGAACAGTCGGTCGAAAACCTGCCAACAAACAAGGAAATACAGTACAATAATATATCATCACTGAGGTAGACATTCCCATACTCAGAATACAAATGACTCAAAACATAAATGCCGACATACGAAGATCCATGTCAAATAATACAGGTCATGGCCATCAAACATACACTGTGGATCCATGCCATTATGACTCAAATCCGAACACAACCACCAAACATACACTATGGATATATGTGTTAAAGAATCAAATTTGAACATAGCCACGAGACATACAATGTGGATCTATGCAACAATACAATATGAATATACTCCAACACAACCTGTATCTATCATAAAATATCCAGGGTCTTCATCTCCACCACTCTATAGTACGAATCTAACCATGCGAATGCATGTGATGAAGTCGAACATGGTAGAAACCACTTGATTATCGATCATTAATGAATTCCTTTAACAAGTGCGATGGAAATCACCATTAATGTCAAAGAATCCCAAGGTACTCTAGTATAATCCAACGAATGTGAATTAATTAGCTGAAGTCAAACACTCGGTGGAATCTCCCGATCAGGGGTCAATAATGAAAACCCATTGTCAAAAGTGAGGAAACCTGACATTGAGGGATGCAAGTTCCAAGGTGCCAATTAATTTCTAATTCTAATTCCTAGATAATGAGTTGAAGTCAACAGGAAAAGACTCGTCACATGAGGGCTTTAATGTATCCCCCATCAATGACACGAAATGAGTAATAAGATTTGAAGTAGATCAGAGTAACAAGTGATTTAGGACTGACTCGTGGATGGTTGACACAATAGAAGGCTTAAGAACTGCAAAAATGGCCGATGCAATAGAACTCTTAAAGACTGTATAAATGGCCAATGCAATAGAAGGTTTTACGGGTTGAACTTGTATTTGAACATATTGACGACACGGCAAATGTCTTGGCAACACTAACTCAACAACAAGGATCATAAACCAAAATGTAATCTTATAAAGGAGTATGATCAAGAGACAAGTGAATTTTCCAACCTAGACACAAAGTGAGTGAAAGGGTGTCATGTTCAAAAGTGACTCTTCCATAGAATACATGTTTAGATACATTTCTTTCCCAATTTTTCCCCCACCATTTCTGGCGAGTACCTCTTTATTTGTACACAAGATTGAGGAGCATAAAATATGCTTGTAATGTAAGCTCATCCTTCAGAGTATGTTTAACGAGCCCTAGGAAGGAGTGATTCGGTCCCATATGGGCCTTTCGATGTTTGTTTTACGAGTCCAAAGAGAGAAAACTCAGGGTTTTTTCACATTTAGAGAGTCTGAAAAACACATAAAGAGAAATATTTCAGTTCCCTTTTCGTAAATTAGTTCAATGAGACTGAAAACGTGATAACCTACCGCCCATTGAACATTTTCTTCAAATACTTTTACGAGCGTGAAAATAATAAGGTCGCTCGGAAATCTTTTCATTTTTATGGAGCGTGAAAAGAGCTTAAAGGATACTCTATGAGTTTCACTTTTCGTGTTACCATGACGAGTACGAAAAGGTGACACAAGTATACTCAGTTACATTCTCACGTATTTACGAGCTCGAGAAAGAAAAAAGACTAAGCTCGGTAACTTATTCTCATGTATTTACGAGCATGAGAAAGAACAAAGACTAAGATCAGGATTGTTTTCATTTTTACGCAAGATTTAAAACAAAAAAAAACTATTCTTGGGGTAGATTTTATTTTTACACAAGCTTAAAACTAGCCAAAACTATGCTTGGACCTGGTTTCATTTTTACACAAGTTTGAACCAAAGTAAAAGCTATGCTTGCGGCTTCCCAATGCATGGTTCACAAATTCACATGGTTGGTACTTAGCCCCCAACTTAAGAAGCTAGCGGCTCAACTTCGGCATGAAGTCCAGAGGCTGGAAGTATATGCCCCCCCAAGCTTCGTTTCATCCAACTACAAAGGCGAATGAAATTAAGCTTCAAATACTAGACGAAGGACTTGACTCAACAATAGAGAGGGGGAAGTTGTTTCATTTTTTAACGAGCTTGACACAGAAATGGGAACTATGCTCATAAGCTCTGTTTCATTTTTTAACAAGGTTGCTACAGAGACGCGAAAACTATCCTCAGAACTGGTTTCATTTTTTAACGAGCTTGAAAGAAGAAAACCATGCTCAAAGCTGGTTTCATTTTTTAATGAGCTTGAAATTAGAAAGCCATGCTCAAGGCTGGTTTCATTTTTTAATGAGCTTGAAATTAGAAAACAATGCTCAAAGTCTTCTTGATCATGGCTTCCAAGAGGAAAATGCTCTGGAAGGACACCATGTCAAGGGACAAAACTCGGTCATGGCTTCCAAGAGATCTTCACTCGACGGAAGAAACACACTCTGGAAGGAACACATGTCGAGGGTCGCGTTAGGGGTAAGGAGATTAGGCTCCAATAGCCCTACCAAAGAGATCACCATGTCAACTACCAGATCCAAGTCATAAGAGAGTGAGCTTACAGTGAGAGGCTCATCTGCATTGGCAACTGAAGGCAAGGGAGACAATGCCACATAATTGACCTATGGCAGGGGTGATATCGTCTGTATATAAGAACCATTTAGGGAGGTGTTGACGGGCGAAATTGACAAGCCGTCAACTATAAGAACATGTTCGGTCTGGGGTTGTCAAGTAACCCAAGCTGTTTGGTGTACACTATTTTGACGGGTTAAATAGATCCGTTAGCCAATCTAAGATCCTAGAGTAAAAAAAAGGAATAACTAACTAATGTTAAAACTAAAATATTGTATACAAACTCTAATAAAACTATCATAAATGTATTTAAGCAGAGAAAGAAAACACAAAAATATCGCTTATAAACAGAATTTACAAGTTGCAAGTTTTACTAGAAACTTATGAAATCAATGTAAAAATAATTGTTTTTGAGAAGCAGATAAAGAAAACACATTTGAATATTTTCTATTTTCCAATTAAAAATCTAACGAAACTTGCATTAACTAAGTTATGAAACACAAATGTATAGATAGTCAAAGCTGATCTAAACTTTCTGGTTTTACTAATACATAAAAAGACAAAAATTAGAAACAAAGAAGTTAACCAGATATTAGTTTGTTAAATGTGTCCATGCCTCCGTATGAATCAAGAACATCTAGCTGCCACGCCTACGAGATAAATTTGCGATAGACTTATATTGAAACTTTTCTGAATAAATTCACAGAATGTATTGGCAGCCAGGATTTATGAACGAAAAGGGGAATACATATTGATTATGTGATCTTATGATCACAAATGATTACGTTCAAATAAATCTATGTGTAATACATTCATCTCATGATTCAACTAAACATCAAAGAGAAATCATGATATTCAAATTGAAAAGATGATCAAAGTGTCAATATCTGGAACAATAAATCATGAATGATATTTATAACACGAATATCCTGAAACAAACCATATCAATGAGTCTAAAGCTACACAACATATTAATGTATCAAGATTAAATAAAATAAAACATTAATGAAACACCATTCACAAAGGACTAAAGCTAAAATGATGTACGTTGTTTCATCAAGTTTTAAAAGTCATTCGTCCATCTTTGGTTCCAGGCCAAGATGCCCTTCTTTTACAAAATGCAGAGTATTTATAGAGTTTGTTTTGAAATCTCATCTTCCTATCTCTTAGGATAGGATCAGATCCCATGAGATCAGAATATTACAAACATAGAGGGCCTACAACTACTCATAACTGACTTGTTTTCTTTTCAAAAACTAATAAAAGTTTTTTACAACATAAACATAAAAGAAATACTAATCATCTAAATGCAAAGTCAGACATGTTTCCCCTTAGATGATCATCATGAAGATCTACCATATCCTGAAAATGAAATAGGAATAAGTCAGATAAATTATTAACAACTAATTACTAATTTTTATTTAAAAATGACTTGAATTCAAACTAATTTTTAGAAAAAGATAAGCTACGAGTTTCTGTAGCTAGTCTAAAATAGTAAAAAAAATAACAAAAAATTAAAATGAAATCTTTTATATTTTAAAACATGATTAAAACAAAACAACCATTTACTATTCCAGCAATTTGCCAAAGAGACACCTAATAAATCAGAATTGATAATAGTGAAATTGGTTGAGTTTTTAATGATCATATTATCCAGCCTGCTTAATCCTCTTGTTTGCCAAATTTAAATCTGAATTACTCTGTTCCTTATGCCTGTGGTTTTTGTTAGTGTCCTAACCTGCACATAGGTAGCACAATATATTCAAATGTAATAAAGGTCAATATTAATAAGGCCTTTCAATAAAATAGAATAAGGCGAATGTAAGAAGACCTAATAGAAGCTTCCGCTTCTAGAAGGATCTTCCTCTAGATGCTTATTTTTAGTATAAATAGGAGTCAAGGGTATGAGAACCATAGCTTGGATATTATTGTAATAGAGCTCTGCTCAATTGGAGGTTGCCCCCTCGAAGAGGTCCGTGAACATTGCTTTCAGATTCAAAGTGTTATTTCTGTTGTTATTCTTATATCATTTCAGTGTTATTGTGGTGAATGTTCTTGTTATATTGTTGTTATTCTTCCATTACTAGCATTTTATTTCTGTTCTACATACATTTTATATCTGGTATATTACAAGTGGTATCAGAGCACTTTCCTCGGGAGAAAGTGTGGGGTAATTTTTTTTCAAGGTAGAGATGTATTCTAGTGTCTTTAAGCCACATAGATCTGTCATTACGTGCATAAACCTGTGGTTGAGGGATTCATACACGCAGGAAATACAAGTGGTACTTAAGTGCACATCTGTTGGCCACCCTTGTAACCCCTGTTAGTACCCCTTCGAGTGGTAGCGCATCAGACAACACCTGTGTACGGATCAACCTAGATTACCTAAAGCCCTCTTTAGATAAATCAACCAACCACCTGACTGCTATAGTGTCACCGAGAACAACACTCGGGAAGATACTCTCTAGTACCTGGGTAGTTGGGTAGTACGACTAAGGGTACGGTCTATCCTCCTTAGTTAGTGCCTTGAGATATTGGGCTGAGTACTACTGTTGGACCCCACACGTATATCAGAGAGCTATAGCATAGGGCAAACCCTTGTCTGTAGAACTCTTGAATACGTAACCCTTGGGGACAGAAACATAAACAAATTAAAACAGACAAGATCTATTGCCGCGCAACTGTGTTTGGGTTGCCAAGTAAATACAGATTTCTTTCTGGTTAAGCATTTGGGCATTTCCTCTTCACCATTATTTCATCCCTATTCCATTGGATTCATCTCTCTTCCCTTATCACATTCATCCATATCATTTTTTCGGCAATTTTTTTTTACCCCGCCTGCCCCTTTTCAGTTCCCCCATCCTCATGGCCCATACTCGTAGCCAAGACTTGGAAGCTCGCTTCAACACCTTGCAGTCTGGTCTCATTGAGACCCAACAAGAAGTGAAACAACTTGGTGCCAATGTCGCCACCATCAATACAACCATGCAGTCCTCAATGGGCGAAATCAAACAAGACCTCACCACCCAGCTTGAATCAGTCTTTTCGGCACTCTGTGCCAAAATGCATATCCCTATAGATAACCCTTCCTCTTCCTCACCCCCACATACTGAAGGTGACCATTCCTCTCATTCCCATACCTTGCAGAACCATCACTTTCAACGTGACCTACGCCTTCCACGGGTGGATGTGACCACATTTGATGGCTCGGACCCCACTGGTTGGGTAACCCAAATGGAACATTACTTCTCTTTATACAACATTACAGATGACTTAGCCAAACTCCGGTATGGTATTCTCCATCTAGATCAAGAACGTTGGCAATGGTGGCAATGGAGAAAAAATTCTCATCAAGGGTATATTGCTTGGACACAATTTGTGGCAGATATTTATGAACGCTTTGACACTGACACCAACCATTTGGGCCGTTTGAAAAAGATGAAACAATTAGGAATAGTGGAAGACTTTATAGCTATCTTTGAGTGCCTGGCTTTTAGAACAGAGGGCATATCTGATGCCTTTTTCCGAGAGTGTTTTATCAGCGGCCTCAAGGATGAAATTCAGGCCCATGTCCTCATGGCTCGGCTTGAGAGTTGGGTGGAGGCTACCAAAAGAGATAAATAAGCACAACAGGTTGTATCTTCTCAAAACCGCAAACCCTCCTTCATCCCTCGCTCTAAACTAGTAAATCCCACTACTCCCTCTACTCCACTAAAGATCCAAAAATTGACCCGGGCTGAAATGGTTGAACGCCAACTCAAAGGCCTTTGTTATAACTATGATGACAAATATTTCCCGGGCCATAAGTGTAAAGAACAAAACATTTTTATGGCCATCTCCGAGGAAATTTTGGAAGAAGATGAAGAAACTCCCTCTATGTCTGAATCACCTGAATCCACTGACATAACCCCTCCCTCAGACCCTCCTGAAGTCGAACCAGTTATTTCCCTCAATTCTCTCACTGGCTTCTCCGCTCCCCAAACCCTCAAGTTAATCAGTTACATCAAGCATCAGAAGGTCATCATTCTGGTTGATAGTGGCAACACCCATAATTTTATTCATCGCCACATTGCCCAAGAAACTCATTGCTACATCCATGCCGTCAATAATTTCCAAATCATGATTGCCAATGGTGGTTCCA
>SNQJ01S0005008.1:203488-216133 GCA_010110895.2 Picea sitchensis
CCCAAGAAACTCATTGCTACATCCATGCCGTCAATAATTTCCAAATCATGATTGCCAATGGTGGTTCCATGAAATGTGGAGGGCGTTGTGAAAATGTACGTCTCCAAATTGGTGACTACCACCTGAAATCCCATATGTTTTCTCTAGACATGGGAGGTTGTGACATAGTGCTGGGTGCAGACTGGATAAGGACTTTGGGTCCCATTCTCATGGATTTTAAAGACTTAACCATGCAATTCGACCAAGAGGGCCACCAATATAAGTTCCAAGGCATCACCACAGGTTCACCTGAGATCATTAGTTCCCATCGCATGGAAAAGATGCTCAAAAAGGGTCATTCTGGTGTTATCGCCCAACTCCATGCCATACAAGCAACAGAGACACCTTCTGTACCACAAGACCTCCAAGCCATCCTTTCTAAACATCAATTGGTATTTTCCACTCCCTAAGGCCTCCCTCCTTCTTGTGGTGTTCATGATCATTCCATTCCCCTTGTACCAGGAAGCCTTCCTCCCAATATCCGTCCGTATCGCCACCCCTTTTCCCAAAAAAATGAAATTAAGAAAATGGTCCAAGAACTCCTTAATGCAGGCGTTATCTGCCCTAGTACGAGCCCCTATTCATCTCCTGTGGTCATGGTCCTGAAGAAAGAAGGTTCTTGGCGAATGTGTCTTGACTTCCGTGCCCTCAACAAACTTACCATCAAAGAAAAATTTCCCATTCCTGTCATTGATGACCTCCTGGATGAATTGAGTGGCACCCAATTCTTCACTAAACTGGATCTTCATTCGGGCTACCACCAAATACGTATGAAAGAGGCAGATATTCCCAAGACTGCATTTAGAACTCATGAGGGCCACTATGAGTTTTTGGTCATGTCCTTTGGCTTATGTAATGCCCCCTCCACCTTCCAAAGCCTCATGAATCATGTCTTCCGTCCTTTTCTCTGTCATTTTGTCTTAGTTTTCTTTGATGATATCCTCATCTATAGCAAAACCTGGATAGACCATCTTTCTCATGTGGATCGAGTTCTCCATCTACTCTCTCAGTACCAACTTTTTCTGAAACAGTCTAAATGTGCTTTTGGCGCCTCAGAAGTAGAATACTTGGGTCATCTGGTTGGCAAAGATGGCGTTAGGGTGGATCCTAAAAAGATTGAAGCTATGCAAGATTGGCCTCACCCAAAGACTCTTAAGAGCTTGCGTGGATTTCTAGGCTTAACAGGGTATTATCACAAGTTTGTTAAGAATTATGGGAAGATTGCAACACCTCTCACTGCTCTCCTTAAAAAGAACTCTTTCACTTGGACTCCAGCCACTGCTCAAGCTTTTCAAACCTTGAAGATGGCCATGTGCACCACTCCAGTCCTCGCCCTTCCCGATTTCACAAAGACCTTTGTGTTGGAATGTGATGCCTCAGTTAAAGGAATTGGTGTTGTCCTTATGCAAGAGGGTCGACCTTTGGCCTTTACCAGCAAGCAACTATCTGAAAGAAATCTAGGCAAATCCATCTATGAAAAGAAAATGTTCTCTATTCTGCATGTCGTGGATCTGTGGCATCCTTATTTATTAGGGCAACGGTTCCAAATTAAGACAGACCATCAAAGCCTCAAGTATTTTCTGGAACAACGCATTTCCTCCCCAGAACAACAAAAATGGGTGACTAAACTCTTTGGATATGATTATGAGATCATTTATAAGGCAAAGACAATGTGGTTGCGGATGCACTTTCCTGAAAATATAAAGACGAAGGATCCCTTTTTTCTCTTTCATTCATTGTACCAGATTGGCTCCAAGCCATTCGCCAGGAATGGCTACAAGACCCCAAAAGTTCACAGTTGATCCAGTAATTGCAGTCCAATGATCCAGCTT
Source organism: Picea sitchensis (assembly GCA_010110895.2). Classification (NCBI taxonomy): domain Eukaryota; kingdom Viridiplantae; phylum Streptophyta; class Pinopsida; order Pinales; family Pinaceae; genus Picea; species Picea sitchensis. The sequence continues at coordinate 205,360 of SNQJ01S0005008.1, forward strand.
CCCCAGGTTACTCTTGGCTCCATGAGGAACTTCGATACAAAGTCCGTTTGTATTTAAGTAAACAATCAAAGATTAAATCCACAGTACTTTCTGAGCTTCATGCTACACCCACATCAGGGCACTCCGGGTTCACCAAAACCTATGACAGGGTCAAACGTTCCTTTTTCTGGGATGGTATGAAACATGACATTCGTAATTTTGTAGCTGGATGTGACGTGTGTCAATGCAACAAGGGAGAAACAATCAAATCGAAGAGCACACTACAATCGTTGCCGATTGCACCTACTATTTGGAAGGATATCTCTATGGATTTTATTACTGGCTCACCCAAATCGATAAATAAATCCGTCATCATGGTGGTTGTTGATCGCATTTCCAAGTACACTCATTTTTGTGCCCTTCAACACCCGTTTACAACATCCACGGTGGCTCAAATATTCATGGATTAGGTCTTCAAGCTTCATGGCATGCCACACTCTATTGTTTCTGATTGCGACCCAAATTTCACAAGCAATTTTTGGCAAGAACTGTTCAAGATACAAGGCACATAATTGCATCTCAGCACAACTTATCATCCCTAGACTGATGGCCAAATGGAAGTTGTCAACAAGTGTTTAGAAACATATTTGAGGTGTTTTGCCTCGGAAAAGAAAAATCAATGGGCTCAATGGTTACCCCTAGCTGAATGGTGGTACAACACTTCATACCATACAACTACACACATGACTCCTTTTGAAGTGGTTTATGGATAGAAGCCACCTTCAGTTCTCTCATACTTACCGGGTGCCTCGAAGGTCCAGGCAGTTGACCTAACACTTATAGCTTGAGAGGCCATTCTCCATACCCTCAAAGAGAATTTGGTCATGGCACAGAATCGAATGAAGCAACAAGCAGATCAAGGTCGCTCTGAACATCAATTTGTAGAAGGGGATCAGGTGTTTCTTCGACTGCAACCTTACAAGCAAACTTCCCTCAAGGCCGAGCATTGTCAGAAGCTAGCGCCCAAATTTTATGGTCCTTATATCGTGCTCAAGCATGTGGGACAAGTCACCTATTAGTTATCTTTTCCCAGCCATTCGAAGCTACATCATATTTTTCATGTTTCATGCTTAAAGAAGGTGATTGGAGCTAAGTGCCAAATTCAAACCAACCTTCTAGAGTTAGCTGAAGAAGGATCTGTTTTTCTACAACCAGAAGCATTTTTGGACCATCTTGAGCGTCGCCTACATTAGAGAACCATCAACGAAGTGCTAGTCTAGTGGAAAGATACAACTCCAACATACGCCACTTGGGAACTAGCTACCATTCTGCAACAATTTCCTCATCTCAAGCCTTGAGGACAAGGTTGTTTTTAAGGGGGCAGACATGTTAGGGTCCTAACCCACACATAGGTAGAACAATATATTAAGATGTAATAAAGGTCAATATTAATAAGGCCTTTCAATAAAATAGAATAAGGCGGATGTAAGAAGACCTAATAGAAGCTTCCGCTTCTAGAAGGATCTTCCTCTAGATGCTTCTTTTTAGTATAAATAGGAGTCAAAGGTATGAGAACCTTAGCTTGGATATTATTGTAATAGATCTCTGCTCAAATGGAGGTTGTCCCCTCGAAGAGGCCCGTGAACATTGCTTTCAGATTCAAAGTGCTATTTCTGTTGTTAATCTTATATCATTTCAATGTTATTGTGGTGAATGTTCTGGTTATATTGTTGTTATTCTGCCATTACTAGCATTTTATTTCTGTTCTGCATACATTTTATATCTGGTATATTATAGTTTTTCTTGACAATTGGTTTGTGAACAATATCGAGAATTGGCTCAACAGTAGGGGCATGATAAACCTGTCCTTTATCACATCTAAAAACCTCCTCCAATGACTTTCTAGGCATGAAAATAGACCATGGCTTTTTTGCCCAATGGGTTTCGACCAACAATAAAAGTTTGATCTGTGGTAGCATGGTCCTCTTGTGGATCAACACATAGGTCTTTGATAGTAGGGTTTAGCTCTTGTCTATGATAGAAATCAGCCTTTTGCTGCATATCTTCACATCCACAAAGAGGAAAGGGGAAAAAGAAAACTCAGGCAAAACAAATTTTCTGAGAAAATGCAGTCCAAAAAACAAAACATACCTCCAAAATGGATTCGTTTCTAAAGAATCTGCCCACGATGAAGGTAAATGGCCCCATTTACGAAATGGATCTTAAAGGGTTTGGACTAATTCGTAACGGTTTGCTCAGGATCGCTCCCGCAAAAACGTGTCTCTGGCATGCAATTACGGTTTATTTGGTTGGATTCACATCACTGCGAGATAGCAATGCCTGACGACCATTTGGCTCCAATTAACAACAGGAGCCATTAAAAATATGACTGGACTATAGCAGGGGTGACTCAAGATAGCTCTAGGTTTAGATGGCAGGAGTATTATGAGCAGATCTGAGCGAATAAAATGGGAACAAACCAAGCAAAAACCCTTGTGCAGTCATAGTATGAACATCGAGGTCCCGATTATTTAGGAACCCTCAACTCATAATAAAAATCTTATCAATTTACTCTACCAGTAAAAGGGTTAAGTACATGGTATAATACTTGTGCATTAATTCTCATAACTAGCACGACTATAGTTGATTTGCAAAGGTTTTAAATATACAAACATGAACAATGTCCATAATTCAAATGGAAACCAACTAAATACATATAAATCATATCAATATTCAAAACATTCAAAAGGTCAGTCGTTCAAGTGTTAGATATAAAATTGATATAAGAATAATGACCCTTTAAAAAGAATGCTTTGTATAGAAAACATAATATGAAGCTAATTTTTCATGTTTGATTCATGCTTTCAGTCATGAATCAAAACATGAAACAAAACAAAAACACAATCTTTAAAGCATTAATGAATAACTATACTAATCAAGTAATCATCTAAAAATGATAATGTTTACAAGAATGAGGTGTAGGCAACTATAGAGAATGTAATTTCCTGTTCACATAACGAAATCGTGTGGGGATGTCAACAATGGTGACTTACTGGGTGAAGCAGTTATCTCTGCATCACCAAAATTTCATGTTAGGATGAATAAAAAAAATGAAGATTTGAGAAGCAACTGACAACACGTCAAGCGTGAAAAACTCAGGGGATAACATAGTCCAACATCATATGTGTTTCCGTCAAAAGTGTAATCTGGTATCAGATCTAGATTTCGAGAGGAAAGATGTTTATGCAACTGACTCCGATACTGTTGAAATAGCCACTGCTGTCAGCAAGCATCCATAGCGTCGGCATGGATTTCATTTAACCCACTCTAACACCTCTATCCTATCCAAAAATTTTCCACTCATGATGAAGAACATCTTTATTCATGGATCAATTTTAAGGGACATACCTGATAATTTTCTTGAACTCGGCATTGCTTCGTTGCTAGCAAGCCTATTCAGTACCCCGACGAAGTTGCCTTGGTATCATGGATTCATTTACCCGTTGCTAGCAGACCTGTTCAGTGTCTCAGTGGGTTTACAAACACTTCCCACACCTTTCAGTGCTTTCAACTCTCTAGAATTAATTTACAAATTTGCAGAAACTTTGATGATATTCAAGAGAGTGGGGTGATACTGAAAATTTCAGATTTTGAAAAGAGAAATTGATCTCATATAATTCATTTGTTTTTTTAAATGATCTTAACCATGATATGAACACTTAGATTCCTGTTATGAAACCATCTCAAGGACAGGAAGGTATAATTGAGTTGTTTTCTTAAAAATAGGGACAACGTTAAGAGTTTATTAATGATAATCGTTATCCTTTCGAGATTTTGAAAACAAACTAGCAACACTATTTTGAGCAGGAACTTTCTTTTGCTGATCTAAGTTTAACAATTTATAGCATGCTGCTTTGAAAAGTAGTCAGTTGTTTCTCTTGGATAAAAGTCCTGATTTTCCTTCCACAAATGAAATGGCGACACATACATAATTTTTCAGAAACAAACCAAAAACAAGAAAAATGAAAAACAAAATTAAAAATATTTACAAGAGGGTGGATCTGAAATCATCATGCAAAATATCTCTTGAGAGAGTAAAAGAAAATAGAAAAAATCCTCATTAATATGAGTGCATTCCTACTCGTGGCACCTCGGGCTAGGGTTGAATTTACAGCTCAGATTTACTTATCTCTTTACTTTTTATTTAAAAATTTTCATGATGATACTGCTTTTTTGAAAAGAAATGTTCAACGAAAAGCTGAAAAAAGGGTCAAAGTGGACTTCCCTGACAACAGTCATATTATGGTTCTCTTGGTGCACCCACTTGTGTTCATGACTGCATTATTACAAAGAGAAACAATGAGAAATAAAGCTAAAATAAAACCTACTCCTAAACCTACCCTAACTACTAAACAAATGAAGATACTACGTGAAGTCATGCTTCCAATGTAGCCATCGGAGTAACTCCAATCCTGCAATGGAAACAAAATCAAATATTACTAACAAGAATGGTAGTATATCAAAAAATGACAAAGATATATCATACTTACCTTTATCATCATCATTTAAAAATAATGCAAGCACAATCTTACCATTCCCTTGAACATTCTTTTTGAATGAATCATCTAGCCATTTTGCAATTTTGTCATTATATGGGTTACAAAAATACAAAAAAATGAGATTGTGAAGTTTGTGAGAGTTATGGGGACCTGAGATAAGCCTCGGTCTAGACCAAAGTGCCCCATCCTCCTGACAATCTTCCTTTCATTCCATATTTTCTCCATCTGAAGGATATACAATGAGTGTGTAAAAGTTACCTCCTTGATCTCTAAACAAAGTGAAGATAATCTTACCATTCCCTCTAAACTTTTCGAGATATGAATACTCCAACCAATCTGCAATCCTATCACAATGCATGCAATTACTAACATGGGATTGTTTGAAAGAATTCACATCGGACAAATATTCCTGATGAGAATAGAGTATTAGACTATCAAGGAAAGAATCTTGTAAAAAGGTCGAATCAAGATGGCGATAACTTATCGTGATTCTTGATCAGAAAATAAGTGTCTCATTCTCTTGAAACTTTCCATTGAGCTTAGATATTTCAAGGTTAACTATTTGAGGTGAACTAAATGGAACGACCAAAATTTTTGAATAATCATCATTGGTAGTAATATTTGGCCGATTATACTTTTCAACCTCAAATAATTGATCATGGAAAAATTTAGATCCTTCTCGAAACACAAATTGAGATTAATCAATGGAAGATGCATTTTGGGACTCTTTCAAATCATTTCTTGATTTACCCACAAATAATTGATGAGAATAAAAATTAATATGTTCACGGGCATAATTATTTCCCTCTTTATCTTCTATTTGGTAATCTCTATTAATTTGTACCTGATTATATAATGCATAATTCATTCCAAAGTGATCTAGAACACATGATTTCATAACATGATGATCAAAAATATCAGGGTACAAGGAAAAATATGTAGAAGAATTGAGAAGACGAAATGCATCTCTTGGAATGATAGGTATATGTGTTTTGAAATCTGGTTTTGTCCCCTCTCCTTGTATAAACTGATCAACCTCTTTTGTATTCTCTTTTAAAGAGTACGAGACATTTTTTCAGAGACAATTTGGTTCATTGTGTAAGGGAAAATTTGAGAGCAAATCACTAGAGATAGAAGATTGCCTGATGATTTTTTCTCCTACTGATTGATCATGGATTTGTTCAACTAAATTAGGGGAATATTTATCATCCACATGATTATCAACTTCACATTTGACCTCTTTTATTTTGGAAACAATTATAAAATCTATGAGAGTGTGACAAATGTCATCTTTTAAAGTCAAGGTTCCTTATTTGATGGGAGGAGACATTGTTTGCAAAGAATGATTAAATGTGACAATTGAATTTTGTAAAAGATGATGTTGCTCATGATTTGCCAAAATGAAAGAAGTTGACAAAAATTGTGATGCTTCAAAATCTTCAAGATCAACATCAAAATTTGAACCATCTTGAGATTGAGTGTTAGTGCTCAATTCAGATTGGTTAACCATTGATTGATCTTGTTTTTTTGAGAGAGAAACGAGATATTCAAACCACTCATTAATAAGCGACATTTATTTCAAAGGGAATCTAGTACAAACATGAATGAACCTAATTGCAAAATCATTGAATGATTCACCATTTTCTTTCCTTAAGCAACTTAATTCTTCACTTAATTCATCATAATCATAGTTGCTAAAATCTGATAAAAAATCAATTACAAACTCAGACAAAGAATGAATCGAATTAGTTGGAAAAGATTCAAACCAATATTCAACCCGACCTTAGAAAGTGAGAGAAAAAAATATGCATGTAACATTAGGATCAATGATATTATGTCTTAAACATTTATAATTTTTTTTAGAAATATGGTGTACTGCAGATGTGTTCCCTTTACCATCAAAGGTGAGTTCTGAAAAGAGATCAACTCTCTTGTTGGAAATAAATGGTAATGAGACATTAAAAGAATGTTCCAACACAGTGATTTGGGCAAGAGCCATTAAGAATTTGAAGAAATTGACTCCAAATAGTTAGCTTGTCATCTAACCTGCCTTGTAGTGCATTATAAGATGACAAAGAAGAAGGATTTATAAATATGGAATTATGAAAGGCTGAGGGATGAAACATTTAATCATTAAATCGACCTCAGGCCCTCCTTCTAGCGCCATTTGTTGATGGGCGAAATTGACAAACTGTCAACTGGAAGAACAGGTCCGGTTCGGGGTTATCCAAGTAACCCAAGTCATTTGGTGTAACCTGTTCTGACGAGTTTAATAGCTCCGTTAGCCAATCTAAGATCCTAGAGTACAGAAAAGAAATAACTAACTAATGTTAAAACTAAAATATTGTATACACACTCTAATATAACTATCATAAATGTATTTAAGCAAAGAAAGAAAACACAAAAATATCGCTTATGAACAGAATTTACAAGTTGCAAGTTTTACTAGAAACTTACGAAATCAATGTAAAAATAATTGTTTTTGAGAAGCAGATAAAGAAAGCACATTTGAATATTTTCTATTTTCTAATTTAAAATCTAACGAAGCTTGCATTAACTAAGTTATGAAACACAGATGTACAGATAGTCAAAGCTGATCTAAACTTTCTGGTTTGACTAATACATAAAAACACAGAAGTTAGAAACAAAGCAACTAACCTGATATTAGTTCGTTAAATGTGTCCATGCCTCCGTATGAATCAAGAACATCTAGTTTCCATGCCTACAAGATAAATATGCAATAGACTTATACTAAAACTTTTCTGAATAAATTCACAGAATGTATTGGCAGCCAGGATTTATGAACGAAAAAAGAAACACATATTGATTCTGTGATCTTATGATCGCAAATGATTACGTTCAGAGAAATCTATGTGCAATACATTCATCTCATGGTTCAACTAAACATCAAAGATAAATCATGATATTCAAATTGAAAAGATGATCACAGTGTCAATATCTGGAAGAGTAAATCATGAATGATATTTATAACATGAATATCCTGAAAGATACCATATCAATGAGTCTAAAGCTACATGACATATTAATATATCAAGATTAAATAAAACAAAACATTAATGAAACTCTATTCACAAAGGACTAAAGCCAAAATGTTGTACGTTGTTTCATTAAGTTTTAAAAGTCATTCGTCCATCTTTGGTTCCAGGCCAAGATGACTTTCTTTTACAAAATGCAGAGTATTTAAAGAGTTTTTTTGAAATCTCATCTTCCTATCTCTTAGGATAGGATCAAATCCCATGATATCAGAATATTACAAACATAGAGGGCCTACAACCACTCATAACTGACTTGTTTTCTTTTCAAAAATTAATAAAAGTTTTTTACAAAATAAACATAAAAGAAATACTAATCGTCTAAATGCAAAGTTGGACATGTTTCCCCTTAGATGATCATCATGAAGATCTACCATATCCTGAAAATGAAACAAGAATAATTCAGATAAATTATTAACAACTAATTACTAATTTTTATTTAAAAATGACTTGAATTCAAACTAATTTTTAGAAAAAGATAAGCTACAGGTTTCTGTAACTAGTCCAAAATAGTAAAAAAAATAAAAAAAAATTAAAATGAAATCTTTATTTTTTTAAAAATAATAAAAAAACAACAACCATTTACTATTCCAGCAATTTGCCAAAGAGACACCTAATAAATCTGAATTTATAATAATGAAATTGGTTGAGTTTTTAATGATCGTATTATCCGACCTGTTTAATCCTCTTGTTTGAAAAATTTAAATCTGAATTACTATGTTCCTTATTCTTGACAATTCTTTTGTGAACAATATCGATAATTGGCTCAAAAGTAGGGGCATGAGAAACATGTCCTTTATCACATCTAAAAACCTTCTCCAATGACTTTCTAGGCATGAAAACAGGCCGTGGCTTTTTTGCCCAATGGATTTCAACCAAGAACAAAATTTTGATCTGTGGTAGCATGGTCCTCTTGTGGATCAACACACAGGTATTTGATAGTAGGGTTTAGCTCATGTCTATGATAGAAATCAACCTTTTGCTGCATATCTTCACACCCACAGAGAGGAAAGGGGAAAAATAAAACTCAGGCAAAACAAATTTTCTAAGAAAATGCAGTCTAGAAAATGAAATATACCTCCGAAATGGATTTGTTTATGAAGAATCTGCCCATGATTAAGGTAAATGGCCCCATTTACGAAATGGGTCTTAAAGTGTTTGGACTAATTCGTAACGGTTTGCTCAGGATCACTCCTGCAAAAACATGTCTCTGGCATGCAATTACAGTTTATTTGGTTGGATTCACATCACTGTGAGATAACAATGCCTGATGGCCATTTGGCTCCAATGAACAATAGGAGCCATTAAAAATATTACTGGACTGTAACAGGGGTGACTCAAGATAGCTCTGGGTTTAGATGGCAGGAATAATAGGAACATATCTGAGCGAATAAAATGGGAATAAACCAAGTAAAAACCCTTGCGCAGTCATAGTATGAACATCGAGGTCCTTGTTATTTAGGCTTGAGCATTCTTGGTAATGAAAACCTCGTGTACAGGGCATGACAAAAATACTCAACTCATAATAAAAAGCTTATCAATTTACTTTGCCAGCAAAAGGGTTAAGTACATGGTATAATACTTGTGCATTAATTCTCATAACTAGCACGAATATAGTTGATTTGCAAAGGTTTTAAATATACAAACGTGAACAATGTCCATAATTCAAATGAAAACCAACTAAATACATAGAAATCGTATCAATATTCAAAACATTCAAAAGGTAAGTCATTCAAGTGTTAGATATAAAATGGATATAAGCATAATGACCCTTTAAAAACAATTCTTTGTATAGAAAACATAATATGAAGCTAAGTTTTCATGTTTGATTCATGCTTTCAGTCATGAATCAAAACATGAAACAAAACAGAAACAAAACATAAACACAATCTTTAAAGCATTAATGAATAACTATACTAATCCAGTAATCGTCTAAAAATGATAATGTTTACAAGAATGAGGTGTAGGCAGCTATAGAGAATGTAATTTCCTGTTCAGATAACAAAATCATGTGGGGATGCCAACAAGAGGTTATTGAGTTGATGATCAATTCAGGGCTGATGAATGAAAGTTGATCAATAGTCACAATTGTTCCATCGTGAGGAAAAGATATCACACGAAAAAGAGTGGACACAATAGCTTTCATGGCATAGACATAATATCGCCCAAGGAGTAAATCAAAATCCAAGGCATCTTGGACTACCATGACATCAATAAAACTAGTTTTCCCTCACAAAGTTACGGTAAACTGAGGAAGGGTCCCTAAAGGTTGACTGGTTCTTCTATTAAAAGCTAACAAATTCTGCGTAATCGGGGCAAGTTGAGGACAACCCAAATCTTGCCAAGCAATAGAGGACAAAATACTAATGGGCGCACCTTCATCTATCAACGTCTGAGGAACCTCTCGACCACAAACCTATACTGTAATATGGAAAGGAATGTGAGAGGGAAGATGAGGTCCAATTAGCACACCCCAATTAAAAAGGATGGCCTCATTACATGGAGGAGGTTCCACGGGAGAAGGAGGAATTTCCCCCAGCATGGTAGATTCTGTATCAACGAGAAAAACATTGGGTTTACTCTCGAGCAGGAGAGTAGGATCGAATGATGACGAGATCAGATCAACTACTTGGGTTTCATTCTCCAAGGGGAGAATGGGGTCGATGGGTGGAAATGGATTGACTGCTTGGGTTTCACTCTTTGGCAGGAGAGTGGGATTGAACGAGGATGGGATCAGATCAACCACTTTGTCAACTGGTTCAACCAAGGATGTGACCAGGTTGACTACATGATCAACCAGATTGACCGATGAAGGGACCAGATTGATCATTCCATCAACTACATGTGGGTCGAGAGTGAGCTTGCGATAAGAAGCTGGAAGTTGATGTTTTGAAATAGTCATGTCTGTTCGACAACACATGTATTCCAACAGAGGACGAACACCTTTAGTAATCACTCACATAACCAGATCAAAGATCAACACATCGATGTTTTCACGTGGTAAAACCCCTACAGGGAAACATCCACGACCCCAACCAACACGACCATTTGGAGCAGTTTATTAATGCAAAGAAAAAGATTACAGAGAGATTTTACAAGAGAGTTTCTGACAATCGATCATTGGCAAATGAACCTCCATGCTCTTTAAATAGAGATCATGGACCAATCGGGTGTTAAGCCACG
>SNQJ01S0005008.1:256296-270972 GCA_010110895.2 Picea sitchensis
GATGTTTGGTTCTTAATAGAAGGTGGTAGGTTTCAATTTTGGCTTCTACATTTTATGAGTAGTTATGCAATTGGAAATATTTCCTCATTCCCAACAACCATGCTTCTGCATATTCACCTTTCTTGTTTTCTCCATCAAATGATGGTGACTTGATTTTCCTCAATTCCCCTTGCAAGATATTTGACCCATGTCTCCTTCTCTGATTCTTGACAAGATATATACTTGGGTTTCTTTCCAACCTTGAACGTGCATATATTTTTCTGGTAGACTTCCTTGGGGAATGATGATATTGATGTCTGCTAATACTCCTTGATCGTCTAGATCCTTCATGATCATCCCTCCTATCATGTGACCTAGATATCTCCACTTTCTTGGTACCAGATTCTTACCTTTTTCCTGAATCCTTTTTAACTTGCTTCTGTAGCATATTTAGGCTTTGAATTATCTCTTCTTGATCCTTCATGATCCTCTCATTATCGGCTTTATATCTCTACACTTATTTTTGCAGGCTTCTCATAGTTACAGGCTCCTTCCTATCTCTTCTCCCATTAGACTCAGTCTCAACATTACCCATGCTAGTATGTAGATCTCTAATTTCTTCTCCATGGTTGTAAAACCCTTGAGCATCCTCCATGTCTCTATTTCTCATGTAAGAACTAAATTCTTCTTTTTTGTATCTCTAATTCTGCAAGAATGTGCATGCAATAATTGTTGTTAGAATTAAGGATTTTGTAGAATATTTATTAATTATATTACCACTCATTATTCATTTAAACTTATGAATAATATTAATGAATTATTATAGAATCTAATTCCTTACATGAATTCCTCTCCGAAACAATTTTCCAATGGCTGTACTCATGCCTCATTTTGAGTTTTGAGCGAAACGTTACAACAATTACAAGTTGCAATTTCCGCTCTTTTGTTGCTACAGAATTCACTTTTATCATTTTTGAAGAAAATATAATGCCCAAATCAAAATTATGGGTTGGCAGATCTCTTCTACTCCTCAATACCTTTCCAACGATTATTCGTTCACTTCGATCCGAGCTTCACGCTGGAAGTTATGGTGGAAAAACAATGAAGAATTATTCAATAGTGTGTTCAACACAGTAGCAATGTTCAACAAACGTCTGATCATTTCTTAATTAGATCTCCACCGTTGATGGATTCATCACGGATCTAAGTCATACCTTATTCTTTACTTAGTCATTTTGAATACTTTGTCACGGGTTCGGGTGGTCCCATATTTCTTTCACTCTTATAACTCCATCCATCCATCAGCCTCACCGATCCTTAGGACTTAGAGAAATCTTAGAAATGTCATTTATTGTATTCACAGACTCACACACTCACAAAATCATGGTCTATACTCATACCTTCCATGAACTCACCACCAACACTTATATTATTTTCCATTCACGAACTCGCTATTAATTTTAATGACAAAAATCAACAAGCTAATATTATGTCGAACACTTAGAAACCTAGAGATAATTGTATTGCATGAACTTCTGAAATGTCACAAACCCATATTCAAAAATTTCCATAAGAAAAAATACACATTGTTAAGAAAATATGTAGCGGAAATAAACACAATGGACAACATTCAATAACCGATGAAAAACTCAGAAATTTAGGCAAATGCCAGGGAAAACCCCAATGTGGGAAAAACCAACGAGAGAGAGAGAGAGAGAGAGAGAGAGAGAGAGAGATCTTATTATTATGCTTCAGGAAAGTACATTATAGCAGCACACTCACAATTTCTAGCCAAGAAAAATACCTCACAACAACAATATGTCCCACAAAATTTCTACCTTGAAAATCGTGCCCAAATATGTACAGTTGTACGACCTCCTCAAAATTTGTGCCTAGAATTCCATGCCCAACAGAGTGTTGTACGGCCTGCATAGTATAGCCCAACAGAAACAAGAAACCTCCAAAAATCCACCTCGATTTCTATGCCAAAAGACAACCCTGAAAATCGTGCGCTTTCCTTGTATGAACTATACAGATCCATACAGTACAACACAACAACAAAAACTAAGGACAACACTCACACAAAAAAATTGCCTTGGGATTTGTGCCCACTTTATCTTGGGAAATGTGTCCACCAAGCTGCTAACTTTCCTCTCTCAAGTTTTTTCTTAAAATCTCTCTCAATCTCCTTCACTGTTGTGTCTTACACACTACCCAATGCATTCTTTTATAAATCTGAAAATGATATTTTCCCTCCAAAGTGTCTTTTCACCTTCCCAACCCTACATCCAAAGGCCAATACCTAATCTTACCTTTTTCAAGATCAAGGGTCATGATCCATTCCCTCCAAAATGAATCACTTAAAATATTAAAGTAATTTCACTTTATTACATAAGTGCACTTTATGAAATAAAGTCACTTTAAAATTACAAGGTACACTTATTAAAAAGTCACTTTAATAAAAGAACCACTTTATAACAACTTTATTAAAACCCATTACAAAGTTAAGTGTCTGGTAGTGTAAACATAAGGTTAGATTTTCATTCAAGACAAAATATATGGAGTACCTCTCGAGCTAAAAAGATAACACTCCCTCTTAGCAAGGGAAGTACTCGTTGCTATCACTATCATCTAGTTCCCTCACATTGTGCTCTGTAGGAGCTCCCTCTGAACTTGGAGCCATCTTACAGAACTTGAACTAGAAGATCTTCTCCTGGAAAAAACCTGGAACCCTAAGCTCCTAGAAGAATCCACTTCATCCTGAGCATTGGTTCAATCAACCTAGCTAAGCCTCCTGCCAGTGCTCAAAAGAGACTCGCTCTCTTCTCTCGGAATGCAAAACTGAATCCTTGGCACCACCGTAGTCTCAGGAGCCTCCTCACGCTCCTCATCCGACACTAAATCATACACTGAAGGTTGTCATGTAAACATATACAACCTATCCACCCGATTACCGATCAGTTGCAGCTCCACCAGGTCCACTCCCTCCCTGTAGATAAAGACATGTTCCCTCTTTAACAATATGCAATATCCTACATCCTCTAAGGCTGAGACTGAGACAAATTTAACCCTCAATCCTGGAACAAAGAAAACTCCATCAAGCTCCAGGAGTCCCCCATACTCGAGTTGGAATCTAACACTCCAAACTCCTTGTACAACTCTCACCATACCACCTTCATTTACCACGTGTCGATCAGGACTAGTTTTTGTGATATTTAGGAATACTTGCCAGATTCTCGTCATGTGGAAAGAGGCTCCAATATCCACAATCCATCTGATATCACCTTCAAATCCTCTACTGTCGACACTGGAAACTAGGGTAACCAAAGAAAATTCCATGTTGTACTTTGAAGCAAAGTCCCCCATGGTTGTTGTAGCAGCTGTCTCAGGCCCTTTTGGTTCCTTCTTCTTCTTCTTTCTCTTAGGACAATGAGAGGCAAGGTGCCCCAACTGGTTACAACAATAGCATTTGAATTTACTCAAGTCCCTTCTGGAACTTCCTTTCTTCTTTCTCTTTGCAGCAAGAGTAACATTCTCATCAGCTCCATCTGTCTTTTATTCACTGCTCTGAGATCCTTCCTGGATCTCCTCTTGAGGGAAATCATCCCACTGTCTGCTCCAATATGGTAGATTCTCATGTCCCACCACACACTTCATGAAGACTTCCCAATCTTTGGTGAAGCCATTTAAGGCTATCCTCACCAACTCAGAATCTGATATGACCTCTCCAACAACAACCAACTCATATTTTACTTGAGCTACCCGAGTAAGATAAGAAGAAACACTCTCCTCCTTACCCATCTAGGTATCATGCAGCTTATCCTTCAAGGCCATCTTTCGGTTCTCATTCTTCGCCTCAAACAAGTTCTTAAGTGCATCCCACATCTCCTTGGCAGTCGTTTTCTCAGCCAAGTGTGGGATAAGGTGATCCTTCACCCCATCCAGAATAATCCTCTGATCCTTGGCCTCATTTATCTCATGCAAGTCCAAAGCAACAGGATATGTTGCAAGAGCTACAACAACATAGTTGACATAGTTCAAAATCTTGTTCTCCTTGAGGACAACTGACAATCGGACCTTCCACTGCAAATAGTTGGAAATTCCATCCAACCGATCCTCAAATCTAATTCTTGCAGCCATATTCCCTGTCACAACTCAAGGAAAACAATCACAACCTTTCCCTCTTCAACTTTGCCCAAAAATCTCACTTCCCATTGTCACTCAGAGACCAAGCTCTGATACCATGTTAATTTTAATGACAAAAATCAACAAGCTAATATTTTGTCAAACACTTAGAAACCTAGAGATAATTGTCTTGCATGAACTTATGAAATGTCACAAACCCATATTCAGAAATTTCCATAAGCAGAAATACACGTTTCTAAGAAAATATGCAGTGGAAATAAACACAATGGACAACATTCAATAACCCATGAAAAACTCATAAATTTAGGTAAATATTAGGGAAAACCCCAATTTGGGGAAACCCAATGAGAGAGAGAGAGAGAGAGAGAGAGAGAGATCTTATTATGATGTTTTAGGAAAGTACATTACAGCAGCACACTCACAATTTCTAGCCAAGAAAAATACCTCACAACAAAAAATTTGTCCCACAAAAATTTTTCCTTGAAAATCATGCCCAAATCCATACATTTGTATGGCCTCCTCAAAATATGTGCCTAGAAATCCCTGCCCAATAGAGTGTTGTACGACATGCACAGTACGACCCAACAACAAGAAGGAACCTCCAAAAATATGGCTCCATTTCCGTGCCAAAAGGCAGCCTTGAAAATTATGCCCTTTCCTTGGTGTACGAACTGTATGGATCAGTACAGTATGACCCAATAACATAAAATAAGGACAACACTCACACAAAAAAATTGCCTTGGGATTTGTGCCCACTTTATCTTGGGAAATGTGTCCACCAAGATGCTCACTTTCCTCTCTCAAGATTTTTTTGAAAATCTCTCTCAACCTCCTTCACTGATGTGTCTTGCACACTACCCAATGCATTCTTTTATAAATCTGAAAATGACCTTTTCCCTCCAAAGTGTATTTTCACCTTCCCAACCCTAAATCCAAAGGCCAAGATCTAATCTTGCATTTTTCAAGATCAAGGGTCATGATCCATTCTCTCCAAAATGAATCACTTAAAATATTAAAGTATTTTCACTTTATTACATTAGTGCACTTTATGAAATAAAGTCACTTTAAAATTAGAAGGTACACTTTATTAAAAGGTTACTTTAATAAAAGAACAACTTTATAAAAACCCATTACAAAGTTAAGTGTCTAGTAGTGTAAACATAAGGTTACATCTGCATTCAAGACAAAATACATGGAGTACCTCTTGAGCTAAAAATCTAACACTCACTGACTCGCGGACTTGTGGATGCACAATTCTATAATCCTCCTTCCCTAAGTCTGTCCAAGAAGTCTTAACACCTAACCATTTTTTTATCTTCGTGGACTCGCAGACTCATATTTCTCAGTTTCCTTTCATACGTCCATCTGAGAAATATCCATACTTAACCATTTTCTGTCTTCACCAATTTCCTCTCATACGTCCATCCAAGAAATCTCCATACGTAACCATTTTTCGTCTTCGCAAACTCGCAAGCTCCCGTACTCATGGACTCATATTTCTCATTTTCCTTCCTTACGTCCATTTCATAAATATCCGTACTTAACCATTTTATGTCTTCACGAACTCGCAAACTCATATTCCTTATTTTCCTTCCATGCGTCCGTCTGAGAAATATCCATACTTAACCATTTTCCATATTCGCAGACTCGCGGACTCATATTTCTCATTTTCCTTCCATACGTCCATCCGAGAAGTCTCCGTACTTAAACATTCTTTTCAAAATCTTACCACGATTTTGTGGGACTGAAAGATGTCCTGCCATATGGCTCCACATCACCTGCCAATTGTCATTCCATCGACCATGTATCTACCACCATGGCAGTACATGTATTTCTTCTTCCACATTAGTTGGCATGTGGCCACCCTGTCATGTCGACGTCATCATATGGAAAAATATCGATTTTTTTTTACTTCACTTATTTTTTGAACTTTTATGAAGAAATTATTTTCATAATTGTTACACATTATTGTCATCATCCCTAGGACCATTAATGATGTAAACCTATATGTTGCCTTCATAGGGGTCAATGGCCTGAATTCCTGAAGAAAGAAGGGAGAAGAACTTTTACTAAGAGAAGAAGTTGTATTTTCCTTTGTAAAAACCCTATTAAGGAAGATTTTTGAATGTTGCACTATACACAGGGTGTGGAAATGCCTGATTTTCGCACCTTGCTCTATAGCTAGGGTGCGGAAATTCCTATGCATGGGAAAAACGAGCATCTTCTCGATGCTTCTAGAAGGAGAAGCTTCTATGATGAGGTGTCCTTCGAACGGTTTGGATCTTACTCTCTTTCATGATTTAGTGGGATCATCCTAACCTCCTCACCTTATCCTCTTCATCTTATAAAAGGAGAGGAGCTCTCATGGAGAAGGTTAGATTGGCTTGTTATTGACTTTTGTAGCTTGGAGTTTTTGGAGCTTGTATGTTGGCTTTGAGATTTGCTTTGTCAAGATAGATTGTGAGTAGTTATCAGATCTACAGTCTCAGAATCCGTGGATTAAAAGTGTGTGGGAAGAAAGGAACTGTTGGAAGGAACCTGACGACATCAAGGCATCTCGTTGTATCTTTCTTCCACATTCTTTAATACAGATATACTTTTCTTTCCCATATGAATGTTATTTGTTTATATTGTATGATTCCTTCATCACGTATATAGTTTCATATCAAATAGACTATGTTACTCTTGTATTTGTTGGCTTGTGTTCCTTTACAGAGATTTCTCCATAAGCCTCGTGACGGAGCGTGGATTGCATTCACGAGTCGGATCTTTGATATTTAAAAGGTATGTTCTAGATCCATTTCTCATTTGATAATTGAAATCTAAGGAAAGAGTAGTGTACTATCTTGTTTTGTTCTAGTTTCATAGTAAAGCTAGGGGGATTGATTTGTGTCTGCACTTAACAATTAGCCCAATAACAAAAGTAGCGGCTCCACTGGGAAACAGACTATTTTCCTAGTTTTCCTTGCTTTCTTGCTTTGATTGCTTGGGTTATGTTTTCTGAGTCTGTGGGTGATCCATCCAGACTCTTTGGATCTTAAATTTCGTTTAGACTCTTTATCCTTTTCCCCATTTTCTTTTGTTTAGAGGCATTTCCGCACTGTATTCTATATGCAGCCTACGGAAACCTTAGATCGTTGCACCCTGACTGTTTAGACTAGTGTGGACTTTATGCATCCTACCCCATAGATAGCCTGCAGAAACCTTTAATCACCGCACTATACCCTACTGCTGGGTTGCAACGTTTCCTATAAAAAAATTTGGATTGGGTCTTTTTGTCTTCTGATGCCCAATTTTGTTTTGATCACCTGGGATGAACTTTTGGAGCCTGTATTTGACTTTTTACAGTCTGCTTGACATTTTTTTAGCTGCTTTTAGCCATCTTTTCTTTGTTTTCTTTTAAAAAATTTGGTCTCTTTCTTTGAGTGTCTTTCAGAAAGCATTGTTTTTCTTTAGAATTGTTTAGTGAAAGATTTTTTTTTTCTTTTATTGAATAGTTCGTGTTAAAAGAGAAAATTTGTTTGGGTTGCTTTGTTTTATAAAGATTTGCTATTGCTTTTAGTTATCTTTGAAACAAAAAATAATTAATTTCTTGATTTACATTAGATTGGGGGCAGCCTTGCATTTGAAGTAGCGAAATTGCATGATTTTTGGTGTACAGTCTATTTTTCTCATTTCTTGAGAATATTGATATTGATGAGTTTAATAAATTTTGGGACATTGTGCATCTGGGAATGATAAATGTTTTCTCTTTCTCGTAGCATAGCTTTCATCGAAATGAAAATATTGCATATTCATCTCTTTGCATAAATTTCGAGTCGGTCAAAACACCATATTGTCCACGCCATCTTCCTCTTGAGTAACAACAACCTTAAAAATAAAACGCTTATAAAAATTGATTAGACCTTTTTATACTTTCTACTAGCAAACCTACATTAGATTAGTTGTAGGGATTTGGAATACGTGTGAAAGATAACTTTCCAAAGCTACAAACAAACATAGAATCCTATGACAGGGAGTGTTCAAATCCACTTGCAACATTTTGTCCTGGGAAGCCCTTCTCACACAAGGGTCAAACCTGAGGTCGCATTAAGGATGGTAGAGTTACTCAACCTCCTTTGTTAGTCTTGGTGTAGAGATTGCACGTATTATGGGGGTCACTTGAAGGTATACCCACGATTATGAGTGGAAGCCTTTCGAGTTGATTTCGAGATAGATACCCTGCCCTTGCACGTGGATTGGACAGTTGATTGTTTCCCTAGGCATCATTGTTGTTCTTGGTAACCTTAGTAGCCTATCTCTTTAGAGTCTTATACGAGGTGACTGTGGAGGGGCAAGTCTTCAAGGTACCTGGAATCGACGTTGGCCAGACTCACTCTGGCTCCTTGGAGGGTATACCCATGATTATGTGTGGGAGCTTGCACGAGGGTGTAAGTCCCTTAAGCAAGTCATCAATGTAACTTTTCCACCCACTCTATCTCAACCCCTTCTTACATTGTTCTTGCGACGTTGGATTTCATCACCAACTAGTGTGCTCATTGTGAGAAGGTTTTGTTTGCTTGCTTTCTTACTAGATTTTTAGCATGTGTTGTTTGTTTTCCCTAGTGGACTCTAGGTTGCTTCTTTATTTGATGGTGTCAGCTCCCGAAATGACCAATGAAGGAACCCCTTCTCCCTAGGAACCTTTTGTTTTTCCTTCTTATGAAAACAATGGTCCTCCTTGTTGGACAACTTAGAGGGGGGGTGAATCAGTTGTTACCATGCTTAAACAATTATGCTTATTTTAACTCTTTACAAAGCACTCAATGATAATCACAAAAATTCAGGGAAATAATTAATAGCACATTCAGCATCAGTCACACATATGAGATACACAGAGACGAATATTTCCTGAGGAAACCCATAAGGGGTAAAAACCTCTTCTTCTTTGTTCTACGTACTTATAGTCTCTGTGCACCTTTTGCATGTTGTCTCCTGTACTTCTACATGTTGTCTCCATGTCAAGTGCTCTTCCTGATCATCATGACACCTCTTCAGCTTCTCTGGCAGTTATATCTATCTGTCAATTGCCTCTATGAACAATCTTCATTCCACTGGTAGATTCCTTGAGACTCTTCAGCTTCTCTGGCAATCACTCAGAAGTCTCTTCGAGTCCTCTGGCAGAAACTATCAGTCATTTCTAGCAGTTACACTCTAAAGTGCAACAGTAGCCCTCCGATCTTATTTAAATTCATCTGCACTATTGAATTGACTTCATTGAATCTTACATTCATTTCGCCGTTTCGGATTTTCGACATTCGGAAATTCGACATTCATGTGATCAAGTGTCTCTACAATCCAAGTCGCGTACCCCGAAACTCCCAAATGGAGCTTGCCACTTCGAAATTTTCCCTACAGCTCTTCGACGATGTGACCACCATCGGTGACTGAGAGTTTATCCATAAAGCGCTTTTGCAATTTTTCAATTCGGCATTTTGACATCCTTGATGTGAAGATTTCTTTACACTCCATGTCCCGATCCCCGAAACTCTGAAATGGAGCTTATCGGTTCGAGCTCTTCTCTACAACTCTTTGATCTCCAGATCAATGGTCCACAATCCATGGTGATCAGACGGCTATCCTCTGCCCTAGGACTTCATCCTTCAGGACTTTGGGGGAGTGATGGAGTTAAAAATCCCGAAGCAAAAACTCCCGAAGTGAGGTCAGTCTTGTGTCACTCGATGACATGTCGTGAACCGAGTGGCTGCCATGTGTCACTCAGAATTGTGATTTCCAGTGGCCTGAAATGCCAAATCAACTTGACACCTGTCGTTGTCTGATCGTGCCACGTGTCATTGTCTTCCACCTGTCCTTTCTGACATGGTCTGCCACATTCACCTCCTAGAACTGTCGGCCCAAATCACTTCTCAATTATGCATATCGCGATTTCGGGTTTCATGACTTCGAGACTCTTGTAGTAAGAGTTCTTGACATCCCCAACTCCCGGTATCCGAAATCATCCTCCTTCTTCCGAGATTTCGCCGTTTCTCATTTCCTGATTTTGGGACTCCTGATGATGAAGAGTCTTGACTCTTCCAAATCCCGATACCCAAAACTCCGAAATGCAGTTATTTCTCGGTCTTCAAAACTCTTCGTTTATGTGCCTTTTTTGGGATTTCAGGATTCCGAATTTCGCAACTCCTGGACTCATGTGTTGAAGAGTCTCAACTCTTTGATTTCTCAATCTCCTGATATCCGAAATCCCAGTATCAGATACTCCGAAATGGAGTTTGACCAACACTTCGATCTTGCCATTCGATCATCGTTGCGTTGTTGGTCTTCCTTGCCTGCTTGTTTTCCATCAAATGAACAAGCACACCTTCGCATTGCGTTCGACTCTACATTAATTCCTCCTGAGATTGCTTTGTTCATGTTTTACCATCGATGCATACTTTGATCTTTCCATCAATGACAAGCACACTTTCCTGTAAACAATCTCCCCCTTTGGCATTGATGGAAACCCTGAAAGACTACACTAATCTGTTTGGACCTCCAACTGTAGCATCAGGTCCGGACCACTTATTTTCTCCCCCTTTGACATCAATGTCAAAGAAACATGCTCCCCCTGAGCTGTTGTAGTATTTTTAGGAGGTATCAGATATTCAATCAATACAAAACTCCCCCTAATAGGATGAACGCTCTTAGGTGTGAGACGGGATGACACCCAGCTTCTGTCGGAGATATTCAAATGGTGTCTTGGCTAGGGCTTTAGTAAATATGTCTGCAATTTGTTATGTGGTTGAAATGTAATGGACTTGGAAAACCTTATTGGTGACCTGTTCTCTCAGAAAATGGTATTTTATGGGAATATGCTTGGTCTTGGAGTGGAATACAGGATTCTTGGACACACTCATGGCACTAGTGTTATCACAATGAATTGGGATCGGTGCATCGTATTTTACCTCCAAGTCTACAAGTGTCTGAATCATCCATAATACCTGAGTGCAACAGGTAGTAGCAGCAATGTACTCTGCCTCTGTAGTCGATAAAGAAATGGAACTTTTCTTTTTATTAAGCCATGCTACTAATGAGTCACCCAGGAAGAATTCTCCTCCACTGGTGCTTTTTCTCTCATCAACACAGTTTGCCCAATCTACATATGAATAAGCAGTTAACTGAAAACTCTGATTTTTGGGATACCACAGACCATAAGTCATTGTTTCTTTCAAATACTTGAATATCCTTTTGACAACTAGTAAATGACTATGTTTAGGTGCAGACTGATATTTTCCTACCATTCCTACAACATGCATTATGTCTGGGCGAGATGTTGTGATGTACAACAGTCTACCTATCATTGACCTATATGAACTCTGATCAACATCAGGTGAGTCATCATCCTTGCTTAATTTGCATCCAATAACCATAGGTGTGGCCACAGGTTTAGAATATTCCATTTGAAACCTTTTCAACATTTCTCTTAGATGTTTTTCTTGGGAAATGAACATCCCTTCAGACCTCTGAGTAATTTGCAGACCAAGAAAAAATGACAGTTCACCTATCATAGACATTTCAAACTCAGACTCCATGGCAGAAGCAAACCATTTTACCAATGAATCCTTAATACTTCTGAAGATGATGTCATCTACATAGACCAACACAATGAGCAAATCATCACCCTCTGTTTTGATATATATATTGTTGTCAATTGTTCCTCTCTTGAACCCTTTGTCTTTGAAATACGTATCCAGTCTGTGATACCAGGCACGAGGAGCTTGTTTTAACCCATATAAATCTTTCTTCAGCTTGCATACTAAGTCAGGGTTATCAGATAGTTCGAAACCCTCTGGTTGTTCCATATAGACTTCTTCATTTAAATCTCCATTTAGAAAAGCTGACTTGACATCCATTTGATAGACTTTAAACCTTTTATGACAAGCATAGGCAAGAAATATTATGATAGCTTCCAACCTTGCTACGGGCGCAAATGTTTCATCAAAGTCCAATCCTTCTATTTGAGCATAGCTTTTACAGACCAATATTTCTTTGTTCCTGACAACTTGTCCCTGCTCATTCAACTTATTCTTAAAGATCCATTTGGAACCAATGATATTTTTACCTTCCGGTCTATGAACCATCTCCCACGTATTGTTTTTCTCAATCTGATCAAGTTCGTCATTCATTGCTTTAACCCAATGTTCATCTTTGCTAGCTTCATTAAAATTCTTGGGTTCCAGCATGGATATGAAAGCTATATGTGATTGTTCAGTGTTTTTGATTAGCTTTCTCCTGGTTTGTACACCTTTGTCCTTTTCACCAATTACCTGACTTGCAGGATGATTTTTTTGAGTGATTTTGGAGGAGGAATTTGATGTTGTCTGTTGATTTGAGTATGTATGAGTGTCTGTGTCTTCATCTGATTCAGAGTCTTTGTTTTCTGATTCTTGGACCTGCTCATCTTCGGCTTTGGTTGTGTCTTCTGTAGAAGACTCATTATTGTACACCTCTCTTGCTGGGATTCCTTCATCAACTTTTACGTCAATACAGTCAACCATTTTATTCAGCCTCTTATTATAACATATGTATCCTTTATTGTTTGTAGCATACCCCAAGAAGATACCTTCATTGGCCCTGTCATCATATTTGCCAAGGTTCTCATCATTATTCTTTATGTATCATTTACTCCCAAAGACTTTGAAGTGTTTAATTGAAGCAGGTCTCCCAAACCACAGTTCATAAGGTGTCTTGTCACTTTGTGGTCTGAGGTGGGATTTGTTAAGAACATGGAATGTTGTGTGTATTGATTCTACCCAGTAGGTTTGACCAATGTTCTTCTCATTCATCATTGACCTGGCCATTTCCTGCACTATTATGTTTTGCTTCTCAACTACTCCATTTTGTTGAGGAGTTCTTGGGATTGTGTATTCTCTCTTGATCCCATGCTTATCACAGAATTCCTTGAAGTCACTTGAAATAAACTCTCCTCCTCGGTCTGATCTTACTGCCTTTAACCTCTTGCCTGTTTGAGTCTCAGTTAAAGACTTAAATATTTTAAACTTCTCAAATGCTTCAGCTTTTTCTATGAGAAAGGCAACCCAAGTAAGTCTAGAGTAATCATCAATAATCAGCATGAAGTAGATTTCTTTCCATGTGCCTTCCTGTCTTGATGGCCCACATAAATCCATATGAACTAGTTGGAGTGGTTTCTTTGTTGAAGTAAAGCTCTTGGACTTAAACTGTGTCATGTTTAGCTTTCCTACTTGGCAGGGTTTACACATTGAATCTTGGGGCTTTGATATTCTCGGAAGATCTTTTACTGCCTCAATATTTCTGAGTTTGATTAAGTGGTCAAAGTTTAGATGTCCAAGTCTCCTATGCCATAACTAGCTTTCATCATGTTTGCTTAGATGAAATTATTCTCTATTTTCTTTCAGCAAATATACATCATTTTCTATCCTTATGCCATTGGCCACCACTTGTCCTGAGTTTACAGACTTTATCTTGCAATCCTTGGATGTGAAAACCACTTCACATCCTCTGTCACACATTTCACTTACACTGAGCAAATTATGTTTCAACCCATCTACAAGTAGAAAATCTTGGGCTTTTCCTTTTCCATTACTTAAACTCACCATCCCTTTGCCCTTTATTTTACCTGGAGCATCATTTCCAAAGGTTACGTTTCTTGATTTGATTTCACTTAGGGATAGAAACTTACCTTTGTCTCCCGTCATATGTTTGGAACATCCATTGTCTATATACCAGGGTTGGTTTTTCTTTGAGATGACAACACTAATCCACACTTGTCACTTTCTTTCTTCTTCCAAAACCTGACATTTTCAGCAGGGGAATTCAAATCTGGTTCATAGTTCTTTAATTGACAGTCAATAGATTTATGTCCTTAGTTATGACAGATGTAGCATTCAATCTCATTGTTCAATAAGTCAAAATTATTGTTGCAGCATTGTCTACTCATTGACTGTTGATTATTTCTTGACCACCTTAGTTGCATGTCCCTAGACTTAATTTGGCAATTTGCAATCTGTGAAGGTTTGTTATTTGGTTGTATCATTCTCTGTTGTGGAAAGTATTTATTCCTTTGAAATCTTAGTTGCTCATGTCTAATTCTTAAGGAACAAATTACAGCTTTGTGACCAAAGTTAGAACAGTAGAAACAATAGCCATAGAAATATTCTTTGTACCTAGAAAATGGTTGTCTTATTTGAACAAATCAATTTCTTCCATGCTGATGATGTCTTTCAGCAGGGAGCGCACTATTTCTTTGTTCTACAGATTCAGTCCTGGCACCTTTTTCTTTACTCGTCCTGGGCGGCTGATTGTCTTCCTTTGTTTCTGCAGGTTTGTTGTTGTCATTGGTTGTACATTTGAAAAACTTGATGGGTTCTTCGTTTCTTGGCTTTCCACTACTTGATCCCTCTTCATAACCCAAACCAGATTTTAGCTTTGGATTCCTTTGTTGATTCAAAAGGTTGGCTAATCCTTTTGAAGCTTTGATACTTGACAGATTCTGATTATACAAGGCTTGAAACTTCTCCATCTCTTTCCTAGTTT
>SNQJ01S0005009.1:88730-121249 GCA_010110895.2 Picea sitchensis
TATAATTGCAGAGTAAAAAAACAATGAACAAATGAGCAATCATACACATACACAATACACCAGTGTTTTTAAGTGGAAACCCAAAGTGGGAGAATACCACAGAATGATTTTTCTTATATGTATTGAAGAATTACATTCATTGGAAGCACCAACTTCCTTTTATTTTCCATCTGCAACTAGAAGGAGGCTCCAACCCCCTAGATTCTCAAGCTACAACCCAAGGGAAGCTCCAACTCCCGAATTCTCTAGATACAACCAGAAGGAGGATACAACCCCCTAAGTTCTCCGACTACAACTAGAAGGTGGCTACAACCACCTATCCTTGCCCTGTCCAATCGCCCTGACGTAGAAGTAGACTGATGGAACCATTGTCACACTATCACTGTGAGATATACTATTGTAAACCTGTAGCAATCAATCTATACCAAACAACCTGTACCAATAACCCAAACCATGCATCAACCTGTACCTCAACCTGTAATCAACTTGTACCATAAACAAGTGCATCAACCATGCACCAACCTATACCAAACAACCTGTAATGAGTCTGTACCATAAACAAGTGCATCCAACCATATACCAAGTATGTACCAATTATGTATCAACTACTCATCAACTATGACCCATCAATATGTATGAACATCATAGACTATACACCTCATGTATGTGCCAACTCATCAACTACTTGTCTCAACCATGTACCCAACATGTACCTCAACTAAAATCCCTCAGCAATTTCATCATCCAAATATGATTTGTAACTCTTTAATAGACCTGGTGTATAATATCACATACCTGCAAACCTTCCTTAACTTTAACAACAAGAGACTAACATTTTCATCAAACTTTACTTTAGTCTCACATGACTAATTTTGGATTAGTCAAAAACCTTAACTTGCAATAATCATAACTGTTAAATTATGAGCTTGATTTCTTATGCAGATTGATTCTTTTATTTTCTTCAACACTTTGATACCAGCTTAATACACTTCAACAATACCAAATCATAATCGAATAGCAATAACTATGTAGATGAGTAAGCATGCACATCAACAACACATATACCCTAGGGAAACCCTGTACAAGGAGAAAAAACCCAGCAAACGATATTACTTTATTGCATTAATAATGTAAGATCACTTATAAATATCCACCATGAATGTTCTGGTCTTAAAGATCTTGCCAAAATGACTCTGACATGACAAATACCTAAAGGACCTTGCTGAAATACACCTCTGGTATGTTGCCTCTATTGTTGATATACATCACTGATATGTTGCTTTGGTATGATGCCTCTTTATCACTGATATGTGCCTCTATAGCTTCACCCTTAACCTGCATATTAAAATTGTGTTGAAGAGAGGGTTCAGCCTCTTTTTATATGGGCTAAAGAGGAGAAGAGGAGAGACTCAAAATAGTAACTTGTTTGCATGAGTTAAGCATAACTCAGCTTCATACTTTAGTTCTAACTTAGAACTAGAATTGAGATTGGTTACAACTCATCATTACACTTTAGTTCAAAAATAGAGCTAGACTTGAGATTGGTATGCTTTAGTTTGAACTTAGAACTAGACTTGAGACTGGTTACAACTCAGCATTACACTTTAGTTCAAAAATAGAACTAGACTTAAGACTTCAGTTGCAACTCAACATTACACTTTAGTTCTAAAATAGAACTAGACTTAAGACTTCAGTTGCAACTCAACATTACACTTTAGTTCTAAAATAGAACTAGACTTAAGACTTCAGTTGCAACTCAACATTACACTTTAGTATTTTCCTTGTGCCATAAATATTTCTCCCTCTCTTTGCCACACCTCCAATCCTAGGAAGTAATGCATCAAGCCTAAGTCTTTCATCTTGAATTCTGAGTTTATCTCCCTTTTACACCAGGCTATTAGCCCTTCATATCCTGTTAGAAAGAGATCATCAACATACAGGATTAGTATAATAGGTTGGTTACCTCTTACCTTGAAGTACAGATTTGCATCAGCACCACTTTTCTGAAATCCTGGGCTTTTAAGAAAGCCATCAATCATGTCATACCAAACTCTGGGATCCTTCTTAAGACCATACAATGCCTTCCTTAGATTGCATACATGATTTCCTTTTTAGTGCAGTACAAAACCATCTGGTTGTTCCACAAATACCTCATGTTCAATCTTTCCATTCAAGAATGTTGTTTTTACATCCATCTAATGTAGCTTCCAACCAAGAACGGAAGCTAAAGCAATAATAGTTCAAATGGAGGTATACCTGGATACATGGGAAAAAGTATCTTCGTTGTCAACTCCTTCTTTCTGATTGAAGCCTTTGGCTACAATTCTTGCTTTGAAATTTTCCACACTTCCATCAACTGCATGTTTGATCTTATAAATCCATTTGGAAGAAACCACTGATTTGTCTTTAGGCCTCGGCACAATGTCCCAAACACTATTCTTTATAATAGACCTGTATTCCTTAAGAATGGCATCCTTCCATACTTGTAATTTATCTGCTTCTTCAAATGAAGAAGGTTTAGCATCACTAATGCTTCTCATCAGTGCAACATAGCCTCCAAACCTATGAGGCCTCTTCCTTTCCCTAAAAGTTCCTTTGGGAGAAACTATCATTTTTGCTTCCTGCATTATTTATTTAAGCCACCCTGGCTTCCTTTTGGTTAGAGGTTCTTCAATAGTTCTTTCTAACACTTCAGCAGGTTCTAGGGGCTCATTACTTGGCCCTTCATGAGGTTCCTCCCTCTGATCATCTGAATCTTCATTTTCAGAAGAGGGTGAAGCTGGTTGAACTACATATGATTCCTGCTAAAGCTCTCTGGATTTCTTAAATGCAACTTCCTCATGGAAAGTCACATCTATGCTTACCTCTATTTTCCTCTCACCTAGTACATAAATCCTGTAAGCCTCGGAGTTCTCATTGTACCCCACAAAAACCTCTTTCTTGCCTGAGGGTTCCATCTTTGTCCTCTTTTCCTTAGGGACATGAATATGCACAAGAAACCCAAATATCATTTGATGCCCTACTTCAGGTTTGATCCCTAAGAAGACCTCTTCAAGAGTCTTGTCCTTCAAGATAGAATGTGGACACCTGTTCTGAATATACACGGCAGTGGAGGTAGCTTCTTCCCATAAAGAATTTGGTAGATCTTGGTCAAACATCATTGCTTTTGTTGCCTCACAAATTGTCCTATTTTTCCTCTCAGCAACTCCATTTTTTTGAGGGTTATATGGCACGGTCAACTGTCTCTTTATTCCTGCTGACTTGCAGAAATCCTCAAATTGGAGAGATTCAAACTCTCATCCATTATCTGTTCTAAGTATTTTGATGTGTTTCTCTGATTGCTTTTTAATAAAGGCTTTATACTCTTTGAATTTATCAAATGTGTCACTTTTAGCTTTAAGGAAATATATCCAACATTTTCTTGAGTAATCATCAATAAAAATGACATAATACAAACAACCACTGAGTGAGGGAGATGGCATGGGACCATATACATCAGAATGAACCGGATCTAAGTTGTCCTGAGATCTGTTGTCACTACTAGGAAATGCTTTCTTTATATTTTTACCTAGCATGCATCTCTTACAAATTTCATTTTTACTAAGAGAAATAGAGGATGTGTCACATACCATGTTCTGTAGATATGGAAGAGCTTTGTAATGAAGATGTCCAAATCTTATGTGCCACAACTCATTGGAGCTAGTTACATCATGAGACAATACCTGAACTGACTGTCCTGACATGACATACAGTCCTCCATTGCGAGTTCCAATGGATTGTGTTGTACTTAAGTAGCTACCTTTAGACCATAGTAGTGCCTTCCTGTCCTTGAAGATCACCCAATATCCCTTGTCCTCAAGGCTTGAAACTGATAGTAGATTCTTCTTGAGCCTTGGAACATATAATACTTCATCAACATGAATTCTAGCCCCAGATTCCAATATGAAGGAGATAGAGCCTACTCCCTCTATCTTGTAACAATTTTCATCCCCAAGATCAACCTGCTCTGCAAAATATTTTTTCTCGAAATCTGAGAGGATCTCCTTGTACCTTGTCATGTGCTTTGATGCACCACTATCTAATAACCAAGTTTTCGGCCCCGTGGAAACTAAAATAGATAAGGCAGAAACCAAGTAATATTGTTTTCTATTTTCTTTCTCATTAGAAGGACTTTTCTTATTTCTTTTGGATTCATCATCCTTGGTAGTTGAGGCATGATGTTTGCCTTTCCTTGGATATTTATTTCTAAACCAATAATATTAAGCAAAATGACCCAACTTATTACAACTAAATCATTTAATCTTAGATGTGTCAATATTCTTTCCTTTGAATTTACCTTTGGTGTTTGGCTTCCACTGAGAGCCTTTCTGGAAAGTGCCTTTATTCTTTCCCTTGAATCTTGATGCTAAATATGAGTGCTCTTCTTTCGTTGGCTCGCTCCTGTTAGCTATGAGACTCTCCTCTTGGAAGCAATCATGCCATAACCTCTCAAACATGGGATGAATCTCTCTCCCACTTACACTGGATAAGAAGGTCTCCCGTGAAGAAGGAAGACCATCCAAAATGGCCTTCACTAAATCATCATCGTCCACTGTCACCCCTGTGACCAAAAACTAATCTCTGATCTGGGCTATCCTGGAACAGAAAGATGCCATTGATTCACCTTTCTCCATATTCAAATATGTAATCTTGTGCTTAAGTGTCCTCTTCTGACTTGGAGCATGTTTCTCATACAGATTCACTAAGGTATCCATACAGTCCTTGGCATTCATTAACGAAGTCATTGCAGGCATTATACTATCTTTGACTGAGTCAAAGATTATTCGCTTGGCCTTTGCTTAAATCTTCCTAAAGGCCTCTCTTCCTGCATTATTCATGGGTTCCTCCACCACTTTGGTCACATACTTTTCAAGATCATGCTCTTGCAAGATATTTGTTATCCGAAGCTTCCACACAATGAAGTTGGTAGCACCTTTTAGCCTATCCTCGGCCCTGATTGAAATGGAGGATGCCATGGACCTCACATTGGAAACTTAATTAATCTAGCTTGGATCTGTGTGTACTTGTTTTTACACTTCAACACATTTAACACATCATAAGCTCTGATACCATGTTAAATTATGAGCTTGATTTCTTATGTGTATTAATTATTTTATTTCTTCAACACTTTGATTCTATCTTAATACACTTCAACAATTCCAAATCATAATCGAATAGAAATAACTATGTAGATGAGTAAGCATGCACATCAACAACACATATACCCTGGGGAAACCTTGTACAGGGAGAAAAACCCCAGCAAACGGTATTCCTTTGTTCCATTAATAATGTAAGATCACTTACAAATATCCACCATGAATGTTCTTCTCTTAAAGAGCTTTCCAAAATGAATCTGACCTAACAAATACCTAAAGGACCTTGCTGAAATACACCTATTATATCCTACCTCTATTGTTGATATACATCATTGATATGTTGCTTTGGTATGTTTCCTCTTTATCACTAATATGTGCCTCTATAGCTTCACCCTTAACCTGCATATCAAAATTTTGTTTAAGAGAGGGTTCGACCTATGCTTATATAGGTTGAAGAGGAGAAGAAGAGAGACTTGAAATAGTAACCTGTTTGCATGAGTTAATCATAACTCAACTTCATACTTTAGTTCAAACATAGAACTAGACTTGAGACTGGTTACAACTCAGCATTACACTTTATTTCGAAAATAGAACTAGACTTGAGACTGGTATACTTTAGCTTGAACTTAGAACTAGACTTGCAACTAGTTACAACTCAACATTACACTTTAGTTCTAAAATAGAACTAGACTTAAGACTTTAGTTGAAAATCAACATTACACTTTAGTTCTAAAATAGAACTAGACTTAAGACTTCAGTTGCAACTCAACATTACACTTTAGTTCTAA
Organism: Picea sitchensis; assembly: GCA_010110895.2. Lineage (NCBI taxonomy): Eukaryota > Viridiplantae > Streptophyta > Pinopsida > Pinales > Pinaceae > Picea > Picea sitchensis. Next base: position 94,654 of record SNQJ01S0005009.1, read on the forward strand.
AATAGAACTAGACTTAAGACTTCAGTTGCAACTCAACATTACACTTTAGTTCTAAAATAGAACTAGACTAAAGACTTCAGTTGCAACTCAACATTACACTTTAGTTCTAAAATAGAACTAGACTTAAGACTTCAGTTACAACTTGACTCTTTACAAGGCAATTTGAAATTCTCTTCATGGTGGATAATTTTACACGTGCCAACGCACTAGATCATTTATATCAATTGCAATATCAGGAATATCATTTGTTTCTAGCTCATAGGAATTTTATATTCAACCTAACTTTTGCTAGATGCCTTGAATTTTTCTCATGGCTCACAAGGTTTGACTATGCTCACAAATATTGTATGTTCCCCCTGAATTTTTCACTAGTCCGTCTATGCTCACAGAGGTTGTACGTTCCCCCTGAATTTTGCACTAGACTGTCTATGCTCACAGAGGTTGTACGTTCCCCCTGACTTTTGCATTAGAATCACATAGCATCTCATTCATCCAGACTTTTGGTTTGAATCACAGAGGTTCTATGTTCCCCTTGGATTTTTTCAATAGCTCACAAGATTGGTTGATTCTCCAAATCTCCCTGGCTAGCCTCAAGGTGGCCCATATGGCCTCTCATTGGAGAATGATTGTCGATGCTGCAAAATTTAACAATAACTATGTACCTGTAATGAATAAAGATTTTAAAATGGTACACAACGTTCTTCAATGTCTTTTATGCAATTCCTCCAGACTTCACTAATTGGAACCTCTCAGAAAATGAGTTATAGAAAAAAATGGCATACCTTGTTGAATTCTAGCTTATTCTAGAGAGTGAACTTGTAGAGTGTGCCCCGCACGAAATATTTGTTTTATGTATATGAAAATTGTACATAGAATACTAAAGAATGTACTCTAACCAATACATTTTTTCTTACTAAATCGGGATCTGTTATGAAGAAGTTATGATGTTTTTACCCAAAACACATGTTTTAGACTAGTTTCAGGACTAGCCACAAACCCTATTTTCCACGGCGTGTAACTCCAGAAATACAACAAACCACAAGATTAAATTTGTATCACAGCTACTTGGATATGTTTCCTCCATGGCCTCCCAATTTCACAGTCTTAATCATTCCAGAAACAAAGATATTGCAAAAATGGTGAGATGACCTGTAAATAACATACCTTAGAAAGAATCATCAAAAGAATTTATCCCCCCTTGAATTTATGCCTTCTTTTCTTCACCTTCCCTCTAAAATTCAGCTTAGACATCCTTTGGTTACCTCAGTCACCTGTAGATATTCAATATGCTCAAGTGCTATTAAAATGAGAGAGCCTTGCCTCTTATTTATACTTTCATGTAGCTTCCTCAAGGGGTTACTTTTTAACCATCTTAACCCACTTTCCTTATTTTAAGGTTAACCCACTTCTAACCACTTGTCAACTTAGTAATTTCTCCATTAACTTTATTATTTAAAAAATTTCTTTTGTATTCACTTTGACTTATAATACACTCATCACTTCACTTTATTATTTACCTTCTAAAATCTCTTAAACCACTTTGACTACTTTGACCTTTTGGGGCTTCTAGATCACTGATGAGGGTTCTCCAACTTCACATGGCCATAACTCTCTAACCATGAGGAGTTATGTGACGTTCCACATACCACTGGAAATGGAATGACATGTACTATCCATCTATAATATTCTTACCTAAAAATATATCAAAAAGCATACTATTATCCATCAAACAAACTTGGGCCCATTACCCAAACCTTTCTCCAACTTCACATGGCCATAGCTCTCTAATCTTGAGGAGTTATGTGACGTTCCACATACCACCAGAAATGGAATGAAATGTACTATCCATATGGAATAGTCTTACCTAAAAATATAGCAAAACTCATACAATTATCCATCAAACAAACTTGGGTCCATTACCCAAACCTTTGTGCTACCAAAATTTTCTACCAGACTTTCTTCAAGGGTTGATATCATTGACAACCAACCCAAATAATCAACAATCTCCCCCTTTGGCATTGATGGAAAAACTCCGATACAATAACGAATTCATATCACTCATGCTCCCACTGGAACCATGCCTCTGTGCTCTTTATCCAAGCATTTACCTTTGCATCTGATAAATCTCTCCCCCTTTGTCATCAATGGCAAAGGTATTTTTCCATCCGGGGTTGCTCCCCCTAACTGAACTGTCCTTGGGGATACTCCCCTTGACTAAACTTTTCCTTTCAACCTGAATTGTCCTCTTTATGGTGCTACCTTGTGTAAATCTAAGACATATAAGATAAGAATTCAAAAGCATTCATTTTGGAGTAGACATTACTCTAAGTCTCTGGCGTAGACACTCAAAGGATTCTTGTGGAAGTGGTTTGGTAAATATGTCTGCCACTTGTTATTTTGTTCCCACATATTCAAGTATGATGTTCTTCTTTGTAACCTGTTCCCATAGAAAGTGATACTTTATTGGAATGTACTTCATCTTGGAATGCATCATCGGGTTCTTTGAGATACTGATGACGCTTGTATTATCACAATAGATTGGAATGGGCTCGTCATACTCAACCTATATATCTGTCAGAGTTTGCTTCATCCATAGAACCTGTGTACAACATGTTGTTGCTGCAATATACTTTGCCTTGATTGTATATAAGGATAATGATGATTGTTTCCTGCTTAACCATGATACTAAATTCTCACCCAAGTAGAACGTTGCTCCACTAGTGCTTCATCGGTCATCAATGCAACCTGCCCAATCTTCATCTGTGTAGGAACTAAGTGATAGATCCTTTCCTTTTGGATACCATAATCCAAACTCTTTTGTTCCTTTGAGATATTTGAAAATCCTCTTCATTGCTAATACATGTGGTTCCTTTGGTGCTTCTTGAAATCATGCCACCTTTCCAACTGCCTGCAATACATCTGGTCTGGATGTTGTCACATATAGTAAGCTACCAATCATTGACCTGTATTGCCTTTGGTCTGTAGACTTTGAATCATCATCTTTTCTCAACTTGCAAATGGTTTGCATAGGAGTGGTAACTGGTTTGCAATCTTCCATTCCAAACCTCTTTATCATTTCTCTGATATACTTAGTTTGAGAAATAAAAATTCCTTGGTTGTTTTGACATATCTGAAGACCTAGGAAAGAAGGATAGTTCTCCAAGTAATGACATTTCAAATTCATTCTTCATATCCTTTGCAAATTCCTGGCTTAACCTGTCATCAGTACTTCCGAAAATAATATCATCAACATAAACTTCAATTAATAAAATACTATCTTGGCCCTCGGGGGGGCATCTCAATTGGCAAGTGCCGTGAAAATGAAGTTCCATGAGGTTTCGAGTTCAACTCCCCCCGGCTTACAATGTGTGCCACGTAAGGGGCATCGTGGGCACACCTGGAGGTTATAGTGGTAGAAGTTGGATAACACGGCTACGTGTAACGCGAGCACGTGCCCAACTAGTTGTTGATTCCGCCAGACATAAAAAAAATAAAAAAAAATACTATCTTGAGTTACCTTGATGTAGAGGTTGTTTTCTACACTTCCTTTTCTAAACCCTTCCTGCTATAGATATTTATCCAGTCTAGAGTACCCTACTCTAGGAGCCTGTTTTATACCATACAAGGCCTTCTTCAATTTACACACATAATCTGTGTTCTCTGACAACTGACATCCTTCTAGTTGTTCAATGTAAACTTCTTCTTCAAGTTCCCCGTTCATAAAATATGATTTCACGTCCATCTGATACACTTTAATATTCTTGGAGCATGCATAATCTAAGAGCAATCAGATTGCTTCCATTCTATAAACTTGATCAAATGTCTCTTCAAAGTCGATTCCTTCAACCTGTGCTTATCCTTTACATACCAATCTAGCTTTGTTCCTTGTAACCCATCCATATCCATTCAATTTATCTTTGAATACCCACTTTGTGTCAATCACTTTCTTATTCTTCAGCCTTGGAACCAATTCCCAAGTGTCATTNCAATGTAAACTTCTTCTTCAAGTTCCCCGTTCATAAAATATGATTTCACGTCCATCTGATACACTTTAATATTCTTGGAGCATGCATAATCTAGGAGCAATCAGATTGCTTCCATTCTATAAACTTGATCAAATGTCTCTTCAAAGTCGATTCCTTCAACCTGTGCTTATCCTTTACATACCAATCTAGCTTTGTTCCTTGTAACCCGTCCATATCCATTCAATTTATCTTTGAATACCCACTTTGTGTCAATCACTTTCTTATTCTTCAGCCTTGGAACCAATTCCCAAGTGTCATTCTTCTCTATTTGATCCAATTCTTCATCCATGGCCTTATTCCAAAATTCATCCTTGTTGGCCTCTTCAAAACTGTTTGGTTCAATCGTAGATGAGAGTGTTAGGTGTGTTTTTTTTTGGTGAATGGATTCTTCTTCTAGTCTCAACTCCCTCATCTTTGTTTCTAATAATCTGATCTGAAGGATGATTCTTCTATACTCGTTTGCTAGGTGTCTTTCGAGGCACTTGCTGAAATTTCTCTTCTACTTCTGTCTGATCCTCTTCATATTCCCCTTCTACTCCTTCTTCATCTTTTGCTTCTTCTTCATAAATTTGTTCCATTGATTCATTTTCTTCTTCCTTTAATTTGTGTCCACCTGTTAGTGCTAGAAGTCGCCCCTAGACTGCTATAGGGACAAGCCTAGCACTCCTTCAGTTATTGTAATAATTTTATAAATAAGAATGTGTTTGGGTTTTGAAATAAGATGGATCGGGTAGACGGGAGAGAAAGAAAAAGAGAAACAGGGTAAATGTCGATCAATAAAACACCATTGGGCATGGATTCAAGTAAACACCTTGTTGATCAAAGGAAATCAAATTGTATATCAGATAAGATGTTTTTATATGTAAATGGATAGAAGAATAGGAAATAGACAAAAAGTAGAACACCTCGTCAAACCAATATTCTCTTAGTCAAAAAATGCAACGATACTTGAAACAAAACACATGGAGCAAAATCTTTACCGCTCTGGAATCTATCATCCATAAGCTGCCATTGATTCTCAATGTCTATAATTTATTCAAGTAGGAAGAAAGACAATGTAAAACAAAGAAAAAGGGAAAAACAGTGTTTAGACAGGAAATTCACAATCTGAATAAACAAATGTCATATATCTCCAATGTCAAAAGCGATTCCTAAATACAATTCCCTCAGGCTTCTAATAACTCTGATGGATGTTGTTTCATCAATATTGTATCATCCTTCTCCTCACCAGGGATTACCCCCCTCTCTGGCAATTACAAAATGTTGTCTTAAATAGCAAGAAACAATAAACAGCTTCTTCCTATCTGCTAGGAGATAATCATAACAAAATTGAAAACAATGCAAAAAATTTGGGACAGCTGAACTGATCCCAGCCATCTTTCTCCATTGAATCTTTTATCTACAATTGAATACTTTTGGGAAATAAAACTGGCTTTATTTCTTTTGTCAATGAAATTTGTTGACTGCCTCTAAACGCTAAAACCCTGCCTGGAAATTAGTAATCGATGGCTCAACTAATAAGATTCTTTTCCATGGAAATTTGGATTTTAACTTCTTTGATTGACACTCTGCCATATGTTCATTGGTTATCTAAAAATATGATCTTCTGTTAAGATCCTTTTCTTTGATATGATTTCCTGAAAATTATGGATCAGATCCATAAATTATGCCTGCATTTTTTAGATTGATTCCTTCCTGAAGCTATGGATCTGATAATAGTATGTTTTTCCAACTATACTCAATCATTGATGATTCTCTCTCTTAAAATCTGGAACTGCCTGCTAATTGTATGCTTGAAATCTGGAAAGTTTGGATACTTTTCCACCTGTTACATAGACGTTAGAATTGAAAACAAATTCCATTCATGTTGTCCTCAAAACTGGATCGAATCTTTCACTCTTCCATTTGTTTCTAACTATCTTCCAAGTGCCTCATTACCCCATAAATCATCATTTCTGAGACAAGCCTCATAGCTAGTTTTGATTGTTTTACCAAGCTCTGAGATCTGCGTAGATAACACAGTGGTGGCATCAAGATGGGCAAATGTTGTTGCAGGCGCTGGATCTGTCAAATCATCAGTTGGCACATATATAGCTTGCATGGAAGTAATGGAACCCTTCTTGGTTGTTGTAATACGTTCTTGCAAACCTCCAAGATCAGTAGCCAAAGTTGGCTGGTATTCGACAGCTAAAGGAATACATCCCAGCAAAGTAGACACTTCAGAGTTTGCATGTGTAAAACAGAAAATGTTGTCAATGAAGAGCAACACATCCTGGCCTTCGGCATCTCGAAAATGCTCTGCAATAGGCAATCCTGTGAGCCCAACAATCTGCATTCCACAAGCTGGAGTGGACTCCCATGGCCTGGCTGTTCAGATAGGGCACTCCCATTGCTTCATTATTCTTATACACTTGGATGGGAGTGGCATCCACATAGAATATGATGTGATGTGGGTTCCACTGAATGGCATATGTGTGGAACTCGGTGGTGGGAGCGAACCACAAATAAATGTGTTGTTCTCTGTTACCAATTCCATGAGAAAATATGTTGGTCTGCACAATGTAAGGCTCCCCGGACACATTTCCCAGAAACTCAAAATCCACTTCATCATGCTTGGGCCCTTTATTCAAAGAAAGATAATAAGCAGTGATAGTTCCAGCTGAGTCTCTGGGCACAAACTTTATTTGCATTCTAATGTTTCCAAAGAGAAACTTATTATTGGATGTGAAGCCCGATCCCGAGGATCGGTCAAGTAGGAGTTGCAACTGTTGGCCTCCATTGAGAAATCTGGCATGATCAGAAAACCAAGTGATGTCGAAGTCCTGAGAGAAATTCCCACTATTCACTCTGCTGCTTGCAGCCATCCCCGACAGAATCAAAAACACGATCAAGTGTAATATTAACATTGTAGTTGACGATCTCACGATGGAGGAAGCCATGTACAAGTAAGTTTAGGTAAAGCACAGAACCTGGTGAAATATGATGGGAGTATAGAAAGAGGTTAGAGCCACCCAACTCGCATTTATAGATATAAGTGGAGCGTCCAGCATAAGTATCTCTAGAGTGACATTAGGTAAAAGACATTAATGCTTTTCAATTTGTTTCCATAAGAACCATGATATTGCTGCGATTTCCTGAGCACGTCATCTGGCAGGGTAGGATCTTTATGAAATTTGTTGTTAAACCCCTCCTTTAGCATGCACCTATACACTAATCGAATCTTCATTGCAACCTACATAATTAGCGTTGTCATCTGACAATGGGTGAACAAGTCCAATGGTCTCGGGTTCTATGATCTGGTGGATATTTTATAAGCTCGAGTTTCCAGCTTCTTTGCTCATCGCTCGGTTTTATTAACACTTCATATGGTTACATGCCTTTTGGAAAATAATTTCATCTATCTCTACGTTGTCTTCATGGCTTGGGTTGATGCTTCTGCGCTGGCTTTGTATTGACTTATGTGTTGACTTGTGGCTAATCCTTGTTTTGTATGACTGCAGGTGTGTGGCTTCGAGGACTGGAGATTGGCTCCTGACCAATAATTTTTTGCTAAAATAATCATTAAGAATGTAAAAGACAACCGAGACCACAATACTTGACCACATAAACCAAAATGGAATTATAATACCATTTTATTTTGCCCGAAAATTGCCTTTTAATCCACAGGCAATAATCCTTACTTAATATCATCTTTAGACACATTTGACTAGTACAAAGGCCGATTTATCTTGATGAAGTGGAATCAAGGCGTAATATCACTGAAAATGCGTATGAAACAAAGACTTCCACCCTTCTTATACCTCCCTCCAAAGAGGCAAGTTAAAAGCTCTGTACTACTTCTGGCATATACGATACCGGTACTCAGGAACACCACCTCTTGGTGCTATGGGAATAACCTTATTCCTATAACAAAGAGAACATTGAAAAATTAGTATTTGGATACTAACACCACCTATTTCATCAATTGTTACATTGACGCTTTACACAACTTTGTTAAACCTCAAATTGTAACACTTGTATGCTTTCCTTGTACTTGAGTAACCAACAAATACTCCTTTTTCCACATGAGAGTCAAACTTTCCCATTCTGCCATCTTCTCTTTTATGTAAAATTTTCTTCCAAATACTATGAAGTGCTTCACATTTGTTGGTCTTTCTTTCCATAGCTCGTAGAGAGTTTTTTTAGTGTTGTTTCTGAGCATTACTCTGTTTTGAATGTGATCCGGTGTATGCACTGCATGTGTCCAAAAGATATATGTCCATTTGGAATCCATTAACATTGTTTGAGCCATTTCATGTACTGTCATGTTCTTTATTTCAACAACTCCATTATATTGAGGTGTCCTAGCAATGGAGAATTGCAATTTTATTCCATGTATGATGCAGTAGTCCATAAATTCCTTTGAAGTGAACTCTCCTCCATTATCAGATCTCAAACATTTAATTTTTGAATCCATTTCATTTTCAACCATTTCCTTGTAGACCTTGAAGTTTTCAAAAGCTTCTCACTTATTCCTGAGAAAGAAAAATGCAGTCATTCTTTTATAATCATCAACTAATAACATAACGTATTTCTCACCTTTTAAACCTTTTGTTTTAGTTGGTCCAACTAGATCAGGATGCACAATTTCCAATGGTCTTGTCATTGAATATTCTTTTGATTTAAACCTGATCTTTGTTTTCTTTCCTTGTTGACAATGCTTGCATAAAGTGTTGGTTGGTTTCATAATCTAGGGCATTTCTATAACTGCTTCCTTTTTTCTGACTTTGAAAAGGTTATCAAAGTGTATGTGACCCATTCTTATGTTCCATAGCCAACTTTCATCTTATTTTCCTAGACAACACTTTTTGTTTCCAATTTCACTTAGTACATATATGTTGCTTGAAGTTCTTGCAGCTGTTGTAATCAATTTTCTTGAACCTTCTTTTCTTATCTCACACTTTTGTGAATTGAAAGAAACTTTATTACCTTGGTCACACATTTGACTCACACTTAGAAGATTATGTTTCATATATTCTACTAGTAGAACATTTTCTTCCTTGGTATTCTTTTATCCAATTCTGACTATGCCTTTTCCAATGATTTTAGATAAATCATCATTTCCAAAGGAGATTGGTCCATCTCTTTCTTTTCTTAATGTAAGAAACTTGTCTTTATCACTTGTCATGTGTTTTGAGCAACCACTGTCAAGATACCAACCATGTTTCTTCTGCTTATCTTGTAGAGTGAGTGTGCATTCTTCATTGCTATAATGATTCTGCTTTCTTATCCATGTTTTCTTCTGAGGTCCTGACTGTGATTGTTGTTGTTATTTTGTGGTTCTCTAGGAGGAACTGTCATTCTGCAATCTTTGGCCATGTGTCCAAATTTTTTACACTTGTAGCATTCCACTTCAGTGCTCAATGATTCAAACATGTTGTAACTTCTTCTTTTTGTTTCACTAGGTCTTCTTTGATAACCCTTTTGTGTATGACTTTCAAAGTTGTTTATGTTCTTGATGTTATCTCTGAAATTCATAGTGTTATGTCCAAAATTATTACATGCATAACATAAACCAAAAAAGATATTTTGATACCTAGGATTTGAAGATCTTCTAAAAGGAGTTTCTCTTCTGAATCCTTCTTCTTCCTGAGGCCTATCTATTGGTTGTTGATTCTGAAATCTGAATCTTCTCAGTGGAGGAGTGTCCCTATAATCTTACTTGTAGATCTTCCTATCCCCTTTGATTGTTTATGCATATATTTTTGGATATGTTTCTTGTTCTGTTGTTTTGGAGCTTGATCCATTTTCTGTCTTATTTTATCCAAGTTCAGACTTTTCATGATGAGGTTTTTGACTGTTGATAATGTCATCCAAAACTTTTGAGTTGTTCTGCATATTTTTCTTTTGAAGATCCTTTCTTAATGTAACAAAATCTGCTTCCAAATTTCCAATGATCATGTCTCTTTCTTCTAGTTGTTATTTGAGTGTTTCTTCAACTCTTTTATCTTCTTCTATTTGAACCTTCAAATTTGTGATCATTTGTTCTAGTTCCTGAGTGTCTTATTTCTTGTCTAGTTCTGCTTGTAGCCTCTTTTTTTTCTTCTTTTCTCTTCCTATAACTTCTATGGAACACAACAATTCTTCTCGGTAGTCAAATTCTGCCTCTTCATATTCTTCTTCGGTGTTTTTTTTGTTAGAGTCTTCTACTTCCATGAATAGAACTCTTTTTGTTTCACTATCACTGACTTCATCTTCATCTGATGATGAGATGTCTTCTTTGGTGCATAAGCTTTTCTGAAAATTTACTTTATGGTTCTTTTGCCTTTATATGTTTGTTTGATATTTGAGTAATCGTCATCATTCCTCTTCTTTTTCTTATGATGATAGTTGTTAGTAAAATGGCCAATACCATCACAATTAAAACAAATCAAAGGAAAATTACCTTTATATCTTTCGTTGTTTCCCTTGTTCAATCTTCTGACAATGTTGGCCATTTCTTCATCATCTTCCGAGATGTCATTGTTGCTGCTATTTTCTTTCTCCTTTTTCTTTCTCTTTTTCTTTGACCTTTTGGATTCTTTGAAAGATTCTTCTTTTATATATGGATTTTCCTATTCAGTTCTCATTTCATATGCAGTAAAGATTCCATGTAGTTTGGCCATGCTTATTGAGTTCAGATATGTTATTTCTTCTAGTGTTGATATCTTAGGATCAAATCTCATAGAGAGATATCTTAGTACATTTTAAACAATTATAGATTGTTTAATTTCTTCTCCCAATCATATGATTGCATTTATTGTTTCATTGACTCATAAGAAGTAAGCTACAATATTCTCATATTCCTTCATCTTTAGTTGTTCAAACTGACCTATGTAAGTTTGAATCTTTGTTGCTTTGAATTTTGAATCTCCTTCATAAATATTTTGAAGCTTGTCCCAAATCCCCTTAGCGGATTTACGATGTATAAATTTGGTGTAAACTAATTCACAAAGACCATTCAGAAGTGCATTTGTGGCTTTGGAATTATTTTTCCTGAGTTTTATTGATCTTTCATTTGTCGGTAGAACTGTTGGTTCTTTGTATCCATCTACAACCGATTGACAAATTTCTAATCCATGTGTCTGTATATATGTTTTCATTCTTCTACTCCAAAATGCATACTTTTTTCCATCAAACTGTGGTATTCCATTTTTATACATGTTGTTTCTCTCCATGATCTACCTTTCATTGGTTAAACTGATTTATGAAGGAACCTGCTCTGACACCAATTGTTGGATTATTGAGAGGGGGGGTGAATCAGTAATAGAGAAATTTAATCATTTTTAACCATATAATGCAAGTGTTATATCAGTGTAGCATTATCATCTAACAATTGCAGAGTAAATAAACAATGAACAAATGAGAAATCATACACATACACAGTACACCAGTTTTTTTACATGGAAACCCAAAGCAGGAGAAAACCACATAATGTTTTTTCTTATATGTTTTGAAGAATTACATTCATTGGAAGCACCACCTTCCTTTGTTTTCCAGCTGCAACTGGAAGGAGGCTCCAACCCCCTAGTTTCTCAAGCTACAACCTAAGGGAAGCACCAATTCTCCAATTCTCTGGCTACAACCAGAAGGAGGCTACAACCCCCTAAGTTCTTTGGCTACAACCACCTATCCTTGCCCCATCCAACCGCCCTGATGTAGAAGTAGAATGATGGAACCACTGTCACACTATCACTGTGAGATATACTGTTGTAAATTTGTACCAATCAACCTACACCAAACAACATGTACCAATAACCTGAAGCATGCACAACCATGCATCAACATGTACCTCAACCTGTAATCAACCTGTACCATAAACAAGTGCATCAACCATGCACTAACCTATACCAAACAACCTATAATCAGCCTGTACCATAAACAAGTGCATACAACCATGTACCAATTATGTACCAATCATGTATCAACTACTCATAAACTATGACTTGTCAAGATGTACCAACATCATCAACTATACACCTCATGTATGTGCCAACTCATCAACTACTTGTCTCAACCATGTACCCAACATGTACCTCAACCAAAATCCCTCATCAATTTCATCATCAAAATCTGATTTGTAACTCTGAAATAGACCTGGTGTATAAGATCACATACCTACAAACCTTCCTTAACTTTAACAACAAGAGACGAGCATTTTCATCAAACTTTACTTTAGTCTCACATGACTAATTTTGGATTAGTCAAAAACCCTAACTTGCAATAATCATAACTATGTACCTGTAATGAATAAAGATCTGAAAATGGTACACAATATTCTTCGGTGTCTTTTATGAAATTCCTCCAAACTTCACTACTTGGAACCTCTCAGAAAAGGATTTATAGAAAAAATGGCATACCTTGTTAAATTATGTCTTATTCTAGAGAGAGAACTTGTAGAGCGTGCCTCGCATGAAATATTTGTTGTATGGATCTGAAAATTTTACACAGAATACTACAGAATGTAATCTAACCAATACAGTTTGTATTACTAAATTTGGATCTGTTATGAATAATTTATGACATTTTTACCCGAAACACCTGTTTTAGACTAGTTTCAGGACTAGCCACAAACCCTATTTTCCACAGCGTGTAACTCCAAAAATACAACGACCCACAAATTGAAATTTTTATCATAGCTACTTGGATATGTTTCCTCAATGGACCCCCAATTTCATGGTCTGAATAATTCTAGAAAAAAAATTATTGCAAAAATGGTGAGTGACTTGTAAATAACATACCTTAGAAAGCATCATCAAAAGAATTTATCCTCCCTTGAATTTTGGCCTTCTTTTCTTCACCTTCCCTCTGAAATTCAGCATAGATATCCTTTGGTTACCTCAATCACCTTTAGATATTCAATATTCTCAAGTGTTATTAAAATGAGAGAGACTTTCCTCTTATTTATACTTTCATGTAGCTTCCTCAAGGGGTTACCTTTTAACCATCTTAACCCACTTTCCTTATTTTAGGGTTAACCCACTTCTAACCACTTGTCAACTTAGTAATTTATCCATTAACTTTATTATTTAAATAATTTATTTTGTATTCACTTTGACTTATAGTACATTCATCACTTCACTTTATTATTCACCTTCTAAAATCTCTTAAACCACTTTGACTACTTTGACCTTTTGGGGCTTCTAGATGACTCGTGAGGGTTCTCCAACTTCACATGGACATAACTCTCTAACCGTGAGGAGTTATGTGAATTTCCACATACCAATGGAAATGGCATGACATGTACTATCCATATAGAATATTCTTACATGAAAATATATCAAAACTCATACTACTATCCATCAAACAAACTTGGGTCCATTACCCAAACCTTTCTCCAACTTCACATGGCCATAACTCTCTAACCGTGAGGAGTTATGTGATGTTCCACATACCACTGAAAATGGCATGAAATGTTCTATCCATATGGAATAGTCATACCTACAAATATATCAAAAATCATACAATTATCCATCAAACAAACTTGGTTCCATTACCCAAACCTTTGTGCTACCAGAATTTTCTACGAGACTTTCTTCAAGGGTTGACATCAATGGCAGCCAACCCAAATAATAAACACTTCATGGGTCTTCAAATACATCAAAGCAACCAAGGAATTTTTATTTCTCAAACTAACTAATCAGAGAAATGCTAAAGAGGTTCGAAATGGAAGATTGTAAACCAGTTACCACTCCTATGCAAACCAGTTGCAAGTTGAGCAAAGATGATGATTCAAAGTCTACAGACCAGATGCAATATAGGTCAATGATTGGCAGCTTACTATATGTGATAGCATCCATACTATATGTAATGCATGTAGTTGGAAAGGTGGCACGATTTCAAGAAGCACCAAAGGAAACACATGTTGTAGCAGTGAAGAGGATTTCCAGATATCTCAAAGGAACAAAAGAGTTTGGATTATGGTATCCAAAAGGAAAGGATCTATCACCTATTGCCTACACAGATGCAGATTGGGCAGGTTGCATTGATGACTGATGAAGCACCAGTGGAGCAGCGTTCTACTTGGGTGAGTGTTTAGTATCAGTCGAGGTAGAGTATATTGCATCAACAACATGTTGTACACAGGTTCTATGGATGAAACAAACTCTGACAGATATACAGGTTGAGTATGATGATCCCATTCCAATATATTGTGATAATACAAGCACCATCAGTATCTCAAAGAACTCGGTGATGCATTGCAAGATGAAGCACATTCCAATCAAGAATCACTTTCTATGGGAACAGGATGTAGAGACGAACATCAGAGTTGAATATGTGGGAACAAAATAACAAGTGGCAAAGATCTTTACAAAACTACTTCCATGTGAATCCTTTGAGTACCTTCGCCAGAGACTCAGAGTAATTTCTACTCCAAAATTATTGCTTTTGAATTCTTATCTTATATGTCTTAGATATACACGAGGAAGCACCATAAACAGGACAGTTCAGGTTGGGAGATCAGTTTAAGGAAGAGTTCAATCAGGGGGAGTATCCCCAAGGATAGTTCAGTTAGGGGGAGCAGCCCCGTATGGAAAGATACATTTTCCATTGATGACAAAGGGGGGGAGATTTATCAGATGCAGAGCACAGAGGCATGGTTCTAGGGGGAGCAATGGTCACAGGGGAGCATGAGTGATATGAATTCATTATTTCATGACATGACTTCAGTATTTCATCAGAGTGTTGCCATCAATTCCAAAGGGGGAGATTGTTGATAAATTGGGTTGGTTTTCATTGATGTCAACCCTTGAAGAAAGTTCGGTAGAACAAAGGTTTGGGTAATGGATCCAAGTTTGTTTGATGTATAATGGTATGATTTTTAATATATTTGATGATAAGACTATTCTAGATGGATAGTACATGTCATGCCATTTCTGGTGGTATGTGGAACGTCACATAACTCCTCGTGATTAGAGAGTTATGGCCATGTGAAGTTAAAGAACCCTCGTGAGTCATCTAGAAGCCCCAAAAGGTCAAAGTGGTCAAAGTGGTTTCAAAGAAGAAATTATTTAAATAATAAAGTGAAGTGATGAGTGTACTATAAGTCAAAGTAGATGAAAAAGAAATTATTTAAATAATAAAGTTAATGGAGAAATTACTAATTGTGGAAAGTGGTCAAGTTAAGTGGACAAGTGGTTAGAAGTAGGTTAGCCCTAAAATAAGGAAAGTGGGTTAAGATGGTTAGAAGGTAACCCTTTGAGGAAGCTACATCAAAGTATAAATAAGAGGCAAAGGTATCTCATTTAATCACCTATTGAATATCATTGAATATCTATTTTGTGAAAGGTTATTTGGGCAGGTATTATTGATAGAGAAAAGTGTGGAAGAAAAAATGTGGCAAGAAAAGTGCGGCAGAAAAATCACACCAAGAAAACCGCGACAGAAAAAGTGAGGTAGAAAATGTGTGGCAAGAAAATCGCGGCAAGAAAAGTGCGGAAGGAAAATCGTGGCAGGAAAAGTGCAGTAGAAAAAGTGCGGCAGAAAAAGTGCAACAAGAAAATCACGGCAGGAAAAGTGTGGCAGAAAAACCGCGGCAGCAGAATGCTACAAGAAGAAAAATGTATGGTTTTCATATGTGTAGTGTTGAACTTATGAATCTAGTTGAGGGTTTTCCTTGTCAATCTGTTGGATGCCCTCTTGGAAGTTTAGGGCTTGTTGTAGAATGGTTTTGAGGAAGATATATTGAAGTATATTGTCAGTGCACTTAGTTTGATTTATTGGCATATATTGTGGTGCATTGTGAGAGACACTTGTTAGTGGTATTGGTATATGATTGGCTTATGAATGATACATCTTTAAGGCTACATAAAAGTGAGGTTATGGCACATGGTTTGATGTAAGGGTTTATGGTATTTGGTTATGGATAGCGTGATGTATTGCTAGAGAAATTTTGATGGTTATATTGGTATATGTATTTGGTATATGGTTGAGGTACATGTTGGGTACATGGTTGAGACAAGTAGTTGATGAGTTGGCACATACGTGAGGTGTATAGTTGATGATTTTGGTACATCTTGATGAGTCATAGTTGATGTGTAGTTGTTGTGCAGTTGATGCATGATTGGTACATATTTGGTGCATGGTTGATGCACTCTTTGATGGTATAGGTTGAGGTACAAGTTGGTGCATGCTTGATGCACTTGTTTATGGTACAGGTTGATTACAGGTTGTTACGGGTTGTTTGGTGCAAGTTGATTGGTACAGGTTTACAGTGGTATATCTCACAGTGATAATGTGACATTGGTTCCATCATTCTACATATATTTTAGGGAGGTTGGATGGGGCAAGGACAGGTGTTTGTAGCCACCTTTTGGTTGTATCCAGAGAACATAGGAGGTTGTATCCTCCTTCTGGTTGTATCTAGAGAATTGGGGAGTTGGAGCTTCCCTCAGGTTGTAGCCTGAGAAACTAGGGGGTTGGAGCCTCCTTCCAATTGTAGCTGGAAAACAAAGGAAGTTGTTGTTTCCAATGAATGTAATTCTTAAAGACATATAAGAAAAATAATTATGTGGTTTTCTCTCGCTTTGGGTTTCCACATAAAAACATTGGTGTACTGTGTATGTGTATGATTGCTCATTTGTTCATTGTTTATTTATTATGCAACTATTGGATGAAAATGCTACATTGATATAACACTTGCATTTTGTGGTTAGAAAAGGATTAGATTGTTCTATTACTTATTCACCCCCCCTCTTAGTAATCCAATAATAACCAAGGGAGGATTTTTTTTTTAACTAGGATATTATCCTATCAAACTCATTGGAAAAATATATATGAAATAATAAATTAGATGCATTTTTAGGAACCCTAAATGTCTCCATGTTTTTCTACCTATTGGATGTTATTTATGAATCCAACACATTTGTGGGGTTATTTTGGTATTTCTCCCTAGAGAATCCCCTCGTTCATGTCTCTTTCAAAGACTTGTGGAAGAACATGTACAATTTTTTTTCCCCTTATCTGTGATGGCTTCCTCGAACTATTGTATGAGCTCATATTTTATAAACCTTGCCCAAGGATATATCTAGAGGCTATAGAAGTGTTGAAGTACATTGTGTATTGGTACCTGGATGAATACTCTACATATATTAGGATCTATGGTGTTACATAGGAACCTCATACAGCTCCATATTACATGCCAAATAGGTTTCTCATTTAAGAAATTAGGTATTAAACTGCTCTACATGGTTTTAATTCATTTATGATCAAACATCAAAAGTTGTTGTACCCAAACTATCTACTATACATAGCCATGTATGGATTAATATGTTCTAATTGGGCTAGGATGGAAGGAGAAAATATTGATGAGTATAATTTTGAACTTGAAAGAACTCAAATGAATAATCTCTTGGGGATTATTGAAAAACATAGATTTGATATGAAGATCTCCTTCCCTACTAGCATGAAGAGAATCAAGTTAAAAACCCTTGCAAAAGAGACTTAACATATGAATAAGTTTTAAATAATTTGTGACCTATAGTTGAGGAAAAAGAGAGAAGAAATAAAGGGGAAGTTGGAAGGGTTTTTTATTAGAGATAAGACATTCAAGAGAAAATAATATAATGGTAAAAGAGAAAGTTGGATGCAATAGATAAATCCAAAGTAGAAGTTGAGGCTAAAAGAAAAGAAGAAGCACAGAGAAGAGATGATATAAAAGAGGAATTGGCAAAGAAAAAATAGGTTGATACTAAAGTCAAAGTTGAATTTCTAGAAAAAATGGCATAATCCAAAAGGAAAGATAAATAAGATGCAAAGGCCAAGAAAAGAGAAGAGGTAGAGAAAAAGTACAAATATGATGTAGAGGTTCAAAATTTGAAAACTGAGGCTAAAGTAGAAAAAGAAAAGTTATAGGAGTGATTTAAAAAATAAGTTGAAGCAAAGTTTGAAGAGAAAAAGAGACTATATAGAATAAGAACTAAGGAAGAACATTCAAAATGATACTAAAGTAGAAGACACAAGAGAGGAAAAGAAAGAATTAGCATAGAAAACCAATGACAATGAGGGAAATATGGAGCAATAGGATTCTTTACAAATGGAATAATTCTTCAGTACTCAAACCTTTTCCAATACCTTTGGTCTAGGCATGGTTGCAAGAGGTGATGGGCCTATTACAACACTAGTAGATGAAGTTGAAAATCTATAATTTTTTTCATTTGATAAACAAATAAATAAGTGATAAGGTGAAAGCATAAAATAAGGAGAATCAACTTGGATTTAGAAGTGGTGCTCACCACTAAGACTATGGTGATGGATAAAAGAAAGTTGATTTTGGCTTCTTCTACTTCTACTGATTTAACTATTGCACAAGATGATGTTCATGAAGTTGTGGATGTATATAATAAAATGAAAGAATAGGAAAGAAAAACCACCTTTCTATAAAACCAAGTTAACTACTACAAATCCAACAAGTATTAGAATTCATATTTTATTGACTATGGTTTCAAGGTGAAAAATGAATTGAAGACTGTACAGAGAAAATTTTATGACATAGCACAACATGTGCATGCACGGGGCCAACATATAGTTGATGTCATGACCCATATTCAAGCATGGGAACTTTCCTATCAACAATTTCAATTACAATTTGATTAATTAAGGGATTGTCGGTCCTCTCTAGAGGAAATCCCTACATAAATTCTTGTATTCACCCTTGAATCCCTTAAATAGATAGAGTTTGGATTGAGATATTAGAAGTAGGAAACTCACAATTATCTCAAGGGAATTACATATGAGGTAGCATACACTGCTTTATTGTGGTAGTTTATAGAGAATATGGAAAATACTTGTCATTTTCCCTCTTTTGGACCAAAAGACAATTTATTTCCATAGGTACAGGTATCTAGGGACCTAGATGATTATATCAACATAGGAAAAAAACAACATCTCTCTCTCTCTCTCTCTCTCTCTCTCTCTCTCTCTCACACACACACACACACACACACACACACACACACATTAATTAAGTAGCCATCTAAAAGTTTATTAAGACTCCTACCAAGGAGATAACATTGATCTAAACTGTGTTGCCTAATATTGAGAAATTTGAAAAAAAAATGAGGAAAAGTATTGCATCTTATAAGACCATTTTAAACAACATATTTTCCCTCAAGGAGATGTTGAATCAAATTTTTGAGGCATGGACTACTTATGTAAGGATATGGAGAAAAGAAATAGATGAATCTTCATCAAACCAAGTGGGGAAATATTTTATAGGACAGAATTTGAACAACTAAGAAGGGGATATGAACATTCAAGGGTCAAATCCTCATTTAGGAGAAAATGACAATACAATATAGGAACCCAAAAAAAAATGGGAAACAAACAACTAGCCAAATGTACCCAAATAATGGATTTCTCRCCCTTTTCTTTTGTATAAGTAAGAGGAATTCAATTGTATAAAGGATCTTTTCTTCTGTAGTTTTATAAAATATTTTAGAAAATTAATGAATGAGAATCTGTTGTTGGCAAGATATTTTGGAGACAAACTTCATTTGAAAATTATGACATGTAGAATGTTTTATACTAGTTTATTGAGTTTTGGAATGGTGTAAGAATTGTCTTTTATATTGTAAAATTTTGTCATGTATGAACAACTTGTCTTATTTTGTTTGTCTCACAAATGTTTTGTCCATAGACACAAGCATAGTACTATAGTCATTTGTTCATTTTTATATTTATATGTTATACACCTAGTTATTTATATTTCTACTTTTATTTACCTAGTAACTTTCTTGCTAAAGGTATAAAGTAGTAATATATTTGGTGTCATCTCCTTGGTTTTGTTAGTTTAGCATGATCATTATTCTACATTTTACATATTATAACAGTTTCATCCCATTTATTGCATCATACAAAAACCTAAATGGTGGACCATGCTATAACCCATGAACCCATCAAGACCAGTAAAGGGTTTCTAGGCCATAATATGGATGGGTTTCATATTCTAGACAGTGTAAGGAATAACCATGGCCTTTCACTAGCGAGAATATCTATTGATTGTATAGTGCCATTAAACCATGACAACACCTCTTTAAAAAAATGTTTTACCCTCAAAGATTGTAATTGAGGGTGTACTCCAAGAATTTCTCATATTTCCATGTAGATTATTTTGGAGCGATATTCTTCCACTTGATTAGGTACTCCATAATGCTAAATATTCCAAAGAGAAAAATAGCATCAATCTATAATTTTTTCTTCAATAATCAATTTTTCTTCTTCATCTAATTCTAGAATTTTAGTCTATATTTGGATAGTTTATCCTAGAACATTTTTTAGAAAAAAGTTTGGAATGTGTGAAGAAGGGAAATATAACTCATAAGCCACTTCTCCAATCTTGCCAAGGATCTTGTTGAATCCAAAAAATTGGATTTAGCTCTGATTCTTCTTTTGGTTAAGAGTAAATTACTTACATGGTTGGAGTCTTAAATATACCCAATCTGCCATCTCAAATTTTATTTCACTTAGATGTTGATATACTTTCTATTTCACCCAGTTTTGGGCCTTTTGAATGCTTTCTTTTATTATTTACAAAGTTTATATGCTCTTTTCAATGTGATTCTACTGCATGTACTTTGGAATGGGATTACAAAAATTATGTGATTTTAGGAGCTGGATATCCATAAATATATCGAAATGGAGACATTTTATTACTGTGTGATAGAGTGTATTATACCACCATTTTTCTAATGGAAGGCACTTGAGCCAATGGAATTGTTTGTATGAAGAATATAAATGAAGATAATTCATTGACAATTTGTTCACATTTTCTATTTGACAATATATTTGTGGATACTATGATAAACTCATGGCCAATGTTGTTCCTATTATCTTTCATAACTCCTTCCAAAAAATGATTATGAATTTTGGATTTCTATCACTTATTATTACTTTAGAAACACCATGAAGCCTATGAATTCATTTCATCAAAACATTTTCTACTTGGATTACAATATATGTACATTGAATCCCATAAAATTTGCACATTTTGTAAGTCTATGCATGACCACAAAAATGTCATCATTGACTTCTGATTTTAGTAAACCTGTAATGAAGTTCATTGATATATCTTCTCATCTTTGATTAGGTATGTGTAAGGGTTAAAGTAACCTTGGATTCTTCATAGTGTCTCTTTTATTTATTTGGCACACTTGACATTTTCTTATAGCGTTTTTAATATGTTTCTTCATTTCTTCCCCAAAAAATATTTTTTTATCCTTTGATATGTTTTAGAAAACCTTGAATGTACCACCATGGGAGAGTTATGATAATCCCTTTAATATTTGTTATTTAAAAATGGATTGAGGGCATGAAAATAATAAATATGTATCTTAAAGGATGTCTTTGTTCTCATCTAAATGTTCCATAGATTTATCCTCTTCTTTTAGATAATGTATTTTCTATCTATTACTATTGTCGCCTTTCCATTCATGGTGAACTTCTTCCAATAAAAAATAATTTCTTCATTCATTCCCCCAAAAAATATTTTGGTATCCTTTATTATGTTTTAGAAAACCCTTAATGTACCACCATGGGAGAGTTATGATATTCCCTTTAATATTTGTTATTTCAAAATGGATTGAGGGCATGAAAATAAGAAATATTCATCCCATTGTTCCATAGATTTATCCCCTTCTTTTAGACAATGTGTTTTATATGTATTACTATTTTATTCTTTCCATTCATAGTGAACTTCTTCCAATCACAAAATAATGAAATATGTGATAGAATAGAAATTGGATGGTTCTTCTATTATAGATAGGGCATTTTTTACCACATTCTCCTTCCCTTTTTTGTCAATTGTTTCCAAATAAAACTCTTTCAATTTATATAACATTTTTTTTTACTCTTTTGAAGACAACTTTTGATCTAGAAAGTACTTCCAGATATCATTTTCTATATTGACTTTAAAAGGCCTCTAATCTGATATTGTCACCATTTATAAATTGCACATAAAATATTTGACATTTATTTTTATAAGAGGATTTTATAAAATACTTCTCCTTGAATTGTTTACTTTCAAAATATAATGGTATCCCTTTTTTGTTTTTCAAAGGAAACCCATTCGATTACTTCCCCATGATCCATGTATGGTAAACTTGGTAAACAATTGGCACTGATTATGAATCATAACTCCAAGGGGATCAAGAGATTCGAAACTGTTACCTCCCCAACTTTGGGGGAGAGATATCGTGTATAGTTCATGATTGCTTGATCTAACCCTTGAGGTGCAATGGTCTCCCTTATTGTACCAATACAGCTCCAATTTCTTGTCTTAATGCATCACAATTGGCTATGAAGGGTTTACCAAAACTAGGTGTTTCCAACACTAGTGTAGATGTCATAACGTCATTTAAGTGTGAAAAATCTAGGATATCCTCTTCATTCCATTCAAATGATTTTTCCTTTTGAGAGAGATGTGAGTGGGCCTGCAATATGTGCATAATTATTAACAAATTATCTATAATATCATATAATACCCAAAAATCCTCTAAGACCCATGATGTTCCTAGGAATGGGCCATTTTGTGTTACCTTGAATCTTTTGAGGGTAAACCTTGACCCCTTCATGTGAAACAATATGAGCCAAATACTCTACATCTTTCTTCCCAAAATCACATTTGGACATTTCTACATACAATTGATTGTTCTCAAGTGTTTGTAGGAATTTATCGATATTTTTAATGTGTTGTTCCCATGCTTTGATATAGATAAAGTATATCATCAAAGAAAACCAAAAAAAACTTTATCAAATGCGGCTAATTTTTTTTATTTATAAGTGTTTGAAAGTAGAAGGAGCATTAGTCAACCCTAAAGGCATGACCCAAAACTCATATTTCCCTTCATGTGTTCAAAAATATGTTTTAGGATTGTCTTCCTTTAATTTTATTTGTTGGTATCCTAATTTAAGATCCAATTTTGTGAATTAAGCCACCCCGTGAAGCTCATTTAGTAGCTCGTCAATATTTGGAATTGGGAAATTTTCCCTAATGATGATTTCATTTATATCTCTATAATCAAGACACATACTCCAAGCATTATCCTTTATTCTCACCTCACTATTGGGGCTGAAAAAAAAATCTTTATTGGTCGAATAATACCTACATCCAACATCTCTTGTATCATTTTCTCAATATCACTATTTTATTGATATGGATATCTGCAAGGTATTTTATTAAGAGGTTTTCTTCTTGGTATGAGATCAATTTTTTGTTCATGATATCTAGATTAAAGTAGCCTTTAGGAATTTCTTCAAAGACTTATGATTCTTTTTTAGGGTACATTTTAATTCTAATGGAATATTTTCATCTTCTTGGTTCTCTTCCATATAATAAAGTTTAGCAATAACTCCATTATAACTTTTTTAAGGATTTTTTCCATTCTATGAGATCTTGTCATCTAAGAGGGTGGAGATATTAACCAATTTAATCCATATTCCATTCCCTCAACTTTGAATCTCATGAATAAATCATTATGGTTTGCAGAAATTGTACCAAAGGTTCTCAACCATTGAATCCCTAGAACGATATCTACTCCTCCAATAGGAATGGCATACTGTGTGTTTGATAAGTTATAGTATACCATAATAAGTTTGATGTCATGGAATTTTACTCCCCAATCAATACTTATCCTATTAACAACCAATACTTGAAACATTACCACTAGGTACACAAAATAATAAACATGCTTCGCTAATATTTTATCAGTGAAATCATGGGTACTACCCAAATTAACAACTACTATGAATTTGTTCTTCTTAATGTATCCTATGATCTTGTTGGTTTTAGGCATTGATATACCTATTGATGCATGAGTTGATATTTTACACTTGGTATCTTGATCTATACTATGCAAAATTTTCACATAGTTTTCCTTCTCTTTTGGGTTCAAACTTTTTTCCTTACTCATTTGTTGGGGTTCCTCTATTTCCTCCTCATCATTATTTTCCAATGTGAACAATTTTTTTTCTTGACATTTATGCCCTCTATACAATTTTCTATTATAGCCAAAGTATAGTCTTTTTGTTCATCAGTCATTCATTTCCTTTTTTGATATTTAGGTGTGTTGAGGAGTATTTTCCCTATGAGGAACAAATATGTGTATATATATACTTCATGCATATGTTCTAGTGGTAGACTTGTGGGTATCCATATTATTGTCTTGAATGTGAAAAGAAAATTGCATAGATTTATCATCATTTTCTGGATGTTTTAGGTGAAGATCATGTTTAATGTCTTCTTTTAATCCACCTATACAAACTTACAATAGATGTTCATCACTTATGTTTTCCACCCTTGTGGCCAATAGATGTAATTTTGAATAATAATCCTTAAAAAAACATAAGTTCTTGATTCTTTTTAGTTCACTAAAGTAGTATTTGTAATACCCCCAAGTTGTAAATGTACATATGTTTTATAGGCTAGTGAGCCAAGATATTTTGGGATAGAATTCTTGTGTGATTATTAGGCCAGAGATCCTATATGTTGAAAGGCAAATGAGCCAGAAAATGTAATATGTAATATCACTTGAATATATTAATAAAATACATCACTGCTACAAACCAAGTTAGACAAAAACAATTATGGGCAGCTAGGACTCCATGAGAGGGAAAGGTAGCTAAGGGATTAATGAAATGGGATAAGTCAAGGGGGCTTAAGACAAGGGAATATAATAATATATYTATAAATTCATAAGTATTATGATATAATTTTATCCTAAGTTCCTAATTGGAGGAATGAATCACCAAGTGGAGAAAAAGGTAGTTCCATGTGTCGAGATAGGAACATACATATATAATGTTGGGAATTTAGTGTAATTATCATTCATTCATTCCATTCCATTACATTCTTACACTCCATCATCTATATCATTTCCTAGAGAGTGGAAGCTATGAATTTGTTGTTACCTTGTAAATCCTTAGTGGTTTGGGTTGAAGAAGTAGGTTGTCAAGCCTGTAGATAATTCTCTTTGGGTGAGAGAATTGTTGGGAATAGTTTTCCATGTGCGTTGGCCTAGTGGGTGTTGTAACTCTTACAGTAGCCTTGTGTTCCAAGTTCCACATAGCTTTGAGACTTCCTAGTCGGCCTATTTCTAAAGCCCTGGAAGGGAAGTGGAACAACTGAAGGAATGTAGATCAGTGAAGGGGTACACTTCCTTGGGTGGGACAAGCTATGGGGAATGAGAGGCTATGAGGTGGAACTACTACTAGAGTTGGTGTCATTGGCCTTGTACTGAGTTGTGTGTTGTGGGACCTTAGTTTGGCTTAGGTATCCTTTTCCCTGATGGAGTCATAGCCCCATCTCGAGGGTGACTTGTTGAGAGTGAATGAATAGAAACATATATGGATAGGAGGAACGTTTGATGTCTACAAATAGTTGGTGATTTTCATTAAAAAATAAGTATCTTTTATGTGTTATTATGTTGAATAATGTGTTTTATTTATGTTAATTTTGTTATGCTATAATTGTAATTAATTATGGATGGATTAAATGTTGTTAATATTGCATAATTTTGTTCATATGCAAGGTGTTTTAATTAATTAATGGTAACAGAGAACTAATGGATTGAATTGGAGAAAATTTGAAAATTTTAGCATTTGACAGAAGGTGGGATTTTAGTGATAGTGCCCAGGTAGGGTCTTGGGAACGTTACAGTCTTCTTCCTAAACTTTTATGATATTACACTTTTATTTCCATTATAAATAAACCATAATCATAATTATAAGAACGAGGGTTCCTTTTAACTACCTACTGATACCATTGATATGGGTTTCTCTCAAAATGCAAAGTTTCTAAGGAAATCATTTCCCTATGATCTATAATATTATGCAATTCAAAATATTTCTCTATTTGATTCACCCACATAAAGATAGCTACTCCCTCAAACTTTCTTAATTCAACCTTGGGAAAGTGGATACCTTAGGAATACATCCATGATTATGTCTAGTATTAAAGTTAAAATTATCGAGGAATATGATTATTGGTGGAAGGTTGTTCAACCTAATTTTTTGTACTTTCATTTTCATGAATTCCTCAAGTCACATTATCACTTTTAGGGAGCCTCTCATCTAGGGAATGTATGAGCATGGTTTTCATGGATTTATTTAAATGTTCCATTGTTTGTTATATCTTATCTTCCATACTATTCTTAAAAAAATTCATTTCCTTTTTGTTGTTTTCTTGAAAATGTGTGAAATAAACCTTTTTCAACATCATATAATATCTTAATTTTCTTTTATCCTCTAATTATTTATTACACCATAGATTCTCCTTAAATTTAGAGTGTACAATATTTTTAATATCATCGGTATTCTTCAGAATAACTTCTACTTGTATTCCCTAATAATTTAAGCAAGACTTGGCATCATCATGCCATCCTTGCTTGAGTCGTTGGTGATTTTGGCTAGAGTTTGAAGAAATATTGGGGAGCCTCTTGTCTTCCATATTGTTTATATTGCTCTTATACATTAAGTACCTAATCATAGCTATGCTCTCGAAGGGGGAAATGTATGCTTCTATGAGGAGGATAATATGGGGTGTATTGCCTTTAATTTTG
>SNQJ01S0005009.1:124205-150516 GCA_010110895.2 Picea sitchensis
ACTCTATGTACCGGGCTTAAAGAAGAACTTACTCTCCATATCAACTTTAGACAAGAAAGGCTACAAAGTTGTCTTCATAGATGGAGAAGTTCTTATGTGGGCTAAGGGAGAAACCTTAAATGAAGAAATCATCATCGGAAGTGAAGAAAATGTCTTATATAAGCTGAAGGGTCACCCAGAAACCGCCATGACCCATGCCATCGAAAATTCATGCGAACTTTGGCATAGAAGATTGGCCCACATCAACTACAAGGTGCTACCATACATATGCAAAGTTGTCACATGTTTACCAGAACTCAAGGTCGATCAAGAAGGCATATGCAATGGATGTGCTCAAGGGAAGAACATCAAGAACCCTTTTCCAAAGAGGACCAACAAAGCAGAAGGAGTATTGGAACTCATTCATTCAGACGTGTGTGGCCCAATGCCATCATCCTCCATTAGCAGGTATGTATACTATGTATCATTTATTGATGGCTATTCTCGTAAGACCTGGATATATTTCTTAAAATCTAAAGATGAAGTATTCAGTAAATTCAAGGAATTCAAAGCCTTGATAGAGAATCTTTCTGAAAGAAATATAAAGATACTTAGGTCATATAATTGAGGAGAATATACCTCAAAGGAGTTTGTAAACTTCTGCAGAGATGTTGGGATCAAGAGGGAACTCACTACTCCCTATAATCCCCAACAAAACGGTGTAGCTGAAAGAAAGAATAGAACAATTATGGAAGTTGTAAAGACCATGATTCACGATCAAGATCTTCCTATGTGCTTATGGGTAGAAGCAGCAATGGCAATTGTTTATGTGCAGAACTGATTATCCTATAGTGCACTTGGGTTCAAGACCCCTGAAGAGATGTTTACCGGAAAGAAGCCAGAGGTAAGCCATCTCAAAATATTTGGTTTTCCAGTGTGTATTCATATACCGAAAGAGAAAAGAAACAAGTTGTAACATGGTACAGATCCGCTATCATTTCATCCGCGACATGGTACAGAGAGGAGCCTTGAAGCTCTAGTACATTAGCACGGATGAATAGGTTGCTGACGTGTTGACCAAACCTCTATCTCATGTAAAGTTTGAGCACTTTTGAGATAAGCTTGGTATAGTTCGAAAGGACCCTCCTTGAAAGGGGGAGTATATATATTTATTCCTTTCTTTTGACCTCGTTGTTAGACGTAAAGCAAGATGATTCATTGCTTCTGACCTCGTTGTTAGACGTAAAGCATGATGTTGAGTGTTCCTTTCTTCTGACCTCGCTGTTAGACGTAAAGCAAGATGAGTCATTGCTTCTGACCTCATTGTTAGATGTAAAGCATGAAGCTGAGTGTTCCTTGCTTCTGACCTCGTTGTTAGACGTAAAGCAAGATGATTCATTTCTTTTGACCTCGCTGTTAGATGTAAAGCATGACGTTGTGTGTTCCTTGCTTCTGACCTCGCTATTAGACGTAAAGCGTGATGTTGTGTGTTCCTTGCTTCTGAACTCACTGTTAGACATAAATCAAGATGAGTCATTGCTTCTGACCTCGTTGTTAGAAGTAAAGCATGATGTTGTGTGTTCCTTGCTTCTGACCCAGTTGTTAGACGTAAAGCAAGATGATTCCTCGCTTCTGACCTCATTGTTAGACGTAAAGTGAGATGATGTGTGATTCCTTGCTTCTGACCTAGTTGTTAGACGTAAAGAAAGATGATTCCTCGCTTCTGACCTCGTTGTTAGACGTAAAGCGAGATGTTGATGTGTTCCTTGCTTCTGACCTAGTTGTTAGACATAAAGCAAGATGTGACTGACACTGAGCTACCAGCTTAACCACTGTGACATTGAGCCAGTGTAGTACTGTGATGTGTCAGCCTAGTGTTGTGATGAGGTATCATTTTTACTGATACATTTTGATGCAGATGATGATGGAATTCTTTTGAGAATGATGATGTTGCCAATGAAGAAAACTTCTGATGACTCATAAATATGCTAGCCAATGTTTCAAGATGATATTGATGATATTGTCCTCCTGATGCCACTGATGATGCAGACCTCTCTCGCTTGATGTTGTTGAAGAAGACCCTTCTTGTTAAGGGGGAGTGTTGAAATAATGTAACTGTGAAGAGTATTCTTATTATTATTATTATTTTATTCATTGGATTAATCCCCATTGTGGATTAATCATGTCGGTAATTGTATTAGGACCAAATCCCCTTTTGTGGATTGGTCATCGGACAATTGTAATAAGCAGAATAAGAAGTGGGCCCCAGCAGTTATTATTGAGACCCAGAATTAAATTAAAGGTGGGTTGAGTGAAAGATCAGCCCAACCAGTGAAACCCTTTCACACATGCCAGTCTTGTATATATAGGGAGGCTAGAGCCTCACTTTATCACACAACTCACTTTCTCATTCTCTTATGAGGCAAGCTGCAATTACCAGTTGGAGAGAGGGAGAAGAGTGGCGCATCTTTTGGAGAGGACTATCTGTATTGGCTTGAGTTATCTCTTGAACATTGTATTGGCAATTTATGATAAGGAAGTTTTTGTTGGGTTTTCTTCCCCTAGAGGGTTTTCTAGGATAAATGTTGTGTCTCTTGTGAATTTGTATTTCTCAGTGATCTTGTTCTTATGTTGCTCTTATCTATTGAAATGAAAATAACTATAATAATGTCACAAACATTAACAGATATATCCATGTTTTAATGTCATTTCTAGTACTTAAATATTGTTTTGAGGTTTAGAACCCCAATATGGCCTCTAAGCCCCAAAATCATGGATTAAGGGCTTAATCCATGGTTTATGGCCCTATACTATTATTAGTGACATGATGACTATCCTTATTTTTCTTAGTCTTTGAAATGTCGCCTTAAATGCTTTTGTGTGAAAAGGATTCCACTTATATGGTGTATACCATATTTTTAGGCATTATGAATTGCCTTGGAGCCCAAAAATCAAGGATTAAGAAATAAATCCCCAATTTTTAGCTCCAAACTATAGGCTTTACTACAAGATATATTTAGATTGCACTGAATCCTAATAATTGGGTACCTATTCCTCTCATAGGGAAAATGTTCGCATGTAGAGTTTGTATAATTTTCAAAGGCCTAATGGTTTAAGGTGTAGATCATGGACTCTAAGTACCAAAATAATGGATTAAGGGATAAACCCATGTTGTTTGGTAGTGGTCCATGGCTTATGTCACAAGAACCACCATCATTAAAGTAAATTGTTGAATTTGTAAACTAGATCCTCTTGTAGAGAAAGTATTCCAAGAATATGTTATTTTTTAAGGCTCTTATACATGAGTTTTGAGATGTAAAATCAAGAATTAGAGGATAAACATAGTTTTCATCTTTAAACCATGGATTTGGTAAAAATAAATCTTAGTCACTTGTGAAAGAAAGGAAATATTAATCCACCAACCAAGGTTGAAATCCCCTTATAGTCATATTTTTTCTCTGATAGGTTAGCACACCTACATATATATAATTTATTAATATCATATGCATGATGATGAGTACAACATTGATTGAAGTCGTTCATAAAAATACCATGTTTTTGGCCATACAAGATATCTTCAATATTGTCAATTATTGGCAATTTAGAGCATATTCTTTTTATAGGGCTTGTAATGTGGCTTCGGGTCATGTGCATGGCCATTGAACCCAATAGTCATGGATTGTGGCCTAAATCCATAGCTTTCATATCCAAGCCATGATTTTAGTGGAAAGAAGTGACTATGATGTTCCAAGTCCTTCATTGTACTAACCCAACCTAACTACTAATTGATGGGCAAGGGATGACTCTAGTATGAGTAGAATTGGATAACAAACCTCATGCCAAGCTTCCTGTTAAAGTTTAATGAATTACTATTTATATTGAAATGTTCTAAACTTACATGTGGTCACGATTGCATGTTTTGATGTTTTCACATGTACGACATTACTTAAAATATTATTCATTTGATTATGTGGATACTAATGACCAATTGATGGTGATGGCATGTATAATAATATGAATGATATTGGGATCATTGTAGTGTTGTACAACAAGCACATTGGTACCACTATACTTTCTTGAAGGCCTATGATCACGAAGGGGTTCATAGCATTTTTCCATGTGGGTTGGGGATAGGAGTATGACAAAACCTTTAACCCTTCATCATTCGCGCTTCATATAGATTTAATATAGGTCATGAAAGTAAGAATGATGTTCAAGTTGATTTGCACATCTTCTTGAGTTACTTAGGTGTTCATTTGATTGAAATCTTGTGTTTTATTGTAAAAATATGTCTTGGCATTATAGTTAATACTAAGTGCATTTTGGAATGGTTATGTAACATTATTTTCCAAGAGTGAATGTGCAGTATTATGGAATTAAAATTTTATAATAAATAAAATATGAAATTAAAGGGTTTAATAAATGAAATGAGGGAAAGTTGTATGTGCTCCAACTTGGCAAGATGCATGCAATTTATAATATTTTATTAGTGGGGAGTAAAGGAGGAGAAAGTTATAATATTTTGTGTATGGGTGATTAAAGGAGGAGAAGGGAGAAACTTGAAGGGAATTTGATTGCTTTGGGAAAAGGCAAAGCTAGAGGAGGTTTAAGAAATGGTATACATTACATACTTGTACTTGAATAATTGTTTAAACCTACAACTTGCATGGATGTTTTGATATGCTTGAGAGTATAAGATAGATTTTTTGGTATGATCGAGATTGGTGTATGGATCTTTTGGTATGCTTGAGAGTGATGAGTGTTTGCATATTGTGTTCATGATTGGTGGTAGTTTGGGGGCCTCAACTAGTCAAGTTGAAGAATTAGGTTGGGAGGAGAGCTCTTGTTTCCCACATAGTTACCTATGCTTGTGATCTCGATTTTATGAGAATAACGAAATGAACACGGATTATTATTATTATTAACACAAAGACATAATGAAAAATAACAAAGATATAGTAAAAGTGGCTTCTATTCATTAAATAAATATGTTAAAACTATAAAATGCAGACTGAAAACAAGATTGCTAGAATGGTGTCGGAATATCTCTGAGAAGAGATGTGACAGTTGTGCTCATTCACAGGAAGATGAGTACTATGAGGCTCTGAAATTATTTTTACAATAAACATGAATACCAAAACTCTAGACATCCAAAAACCTAACCCTAGGAGATGAAGCGCCAAGAGTCATGTGGGCCCTGTTGGGGTAAGTTGGTACATCAACTTCTCGGGGTCATAACTTTTGCATACGATCTTCGTTTTAGGCACACAATAGCCCGTTGGAAAGGTCTATCCGAGGAATACACATTATTCCTTTAAAAATTAAACTTTTTTTTATTGTTTGATTGTGGTGATCCCTAAAAATGTTGTTTAGGTCCTAAAAATGGGCTCGGAAGTTCAGGACCCGGAAACTAGGAAAAAACTGTCAAACTGGAAAACTGCCAAGATGAGCCAATTGGAATAGGTGGGTGGCCACCGATATCCACCCAAATCAATCCAACCCCCATAGGAAGCAATGGTATCCAATGCATTGATTTTCCCTATAAAATGAGCAAATTTCTATTTAATTTGGCACCAGGTGAGCCACTTTCCTTGATGCAAGAGTTGCCCTGCTTTGACAACCCGATAAAGTTGGATCCTCTGCTGGCAAGTTTCCTTGAACTGTGTGTCCAAAATTTGATCAATGGATTATTGTTCCATGTAGTCAAGGTTGAGCTTTGTTGGTGTCAACTTTTCTGCTATCTCTGAGGTATCCAATAATGGTGGAAAATATGGTCGAAGGAGATCCACATTGAACATTGGGTGCAATCTAAGGAAGGGTGGAATGTTGATCTCAAAATCATTGTACCCAAATCCTTGGGTAATGGTGTAAGGTCCATATTGGAGTGGGAAAATCTTTTGATTTCACCCTATAATGCATTCTTTCTGCAAGTGCAACCAAGCTTTGTCTCCCACCTGAAACTTGTGTGGCACCTGGTGTTAATCATGGCTCTGCTTGTACTTGGAATTGGACTTCTCTAAAATATCCTAAACCTATTGGCGGATTTGTTGAATCTGCTCAATGAACCGGGTGGCTTTGTCAGCTTCAATTTGAGCATGGGATGAGTCTTATTGGGTGGCTGGAAAGGGGTAGTGCAACATCCATGGGACCCAATGGTTGAAATCCCAACCCCACCTGAAAGGGGTAGTGGTTGATTAAGCTATGTATGGATTTTTTTTAGCTACGTTGAACATAGCGAAGACTCTCATCCCATGTGTGGGGTTGATTTTAATTGTACATGCACAGGATATGCATGAGCATTCAGTTGACGACCTCGATTTCGCCATTTGTCTAGGGGTGGAAGGCAGTGGATTTGGTGAGCTTGGTGTCAAACAGTGACTAGAGGCTTGACCAAAATGTGTTGAGTTCAGCTATCCCAATCTAAGATGATGGTTTTTGGTATCCAAAATTTTACCCACACTCATTCAAAGAAGATCTTGGTAGTGGCCTCTACTATGGTGCTCTTCTTGTAGATGGCCATAATCGCCATCATGGAAAAGCGATCAGCAACCACAAAAACATAGTCATTTCTCCACTTGGTGGACGAAAGGACCAACATGTATTCCATTAATATGGATTCCCAGGGCCTGTCATGATTAGGTAGATGGGTGTACATG
Source organism: Picea sitchensis (assembly GCA_010110895.2). NCBI lineage: Eukaryota > Viridiplantae > Streptophyta > Pinopsida > Pinales > Pinaceae > Picea > Picea sitchensis. The sequence continues at coordinate 130,841 of SNQJ01S0005009.1, forward strand.
CATTGTTTCTTAGTGGCTAGTTTGGAAATAACGCAGACAGTGTAGGACCTGAAATCCTATCAAATTTTCGGCCAATAGAAATGTTGTTGCAGCACTGCCACTATCTTTTCTATGCCAAAGTATCATGCCACCCAACTGTAGTGGGATTCCCAAATCATCTTTTCTCACTTTCTTGATGGAATGTAGAGATGTCCCAGATGGAACAATAGCCTATCCTGAAGATAAAAATTAGTGACAGTTGTGTTTGCACCCAACATCTAGTAGGTGGTGGCGAAGTCGGGATATTTCTCATAGAGTTGGGGCCATCCATAGGTCTTGTGGACACAATATTCTAGCACCATGGTGAGTGTCGCGAATGGAGGTCGACTGAGGAAATTAGCGATGTGGTTAGTACTTCCTATCTTATACTTGATGTTGAGGTGGAACTGCTACAAGTATGTGGACCACTTCTAATGGAGGTCATTATGCAATTTTCCTTGTGTCTGCATGAACTACAATAGCTTATAATCAGTATGGATGGTTGTCTCCTTCTCAAGAATGTAATGCCTCCACTAGCGACAAGATTTCACAATGGAATACATTTCTTTGTCGTAATTAGGGTACATACAAACGACATGTGGTAGTGTCTCACTATGATAGGCCACGGGGTGGCCATGTTGAGTGCTAATTGTGCCCAAAACATAGTCTGAAGCATATATCTCGATCTCAAAGGGTTGTTGCATGTTGGGTAATGAAAGAATTAGGGTTGAGCACAAGATTTGCTTCAAATCGTCAAAAACTTTTTGTTGGGATAGGCCCCACACAAAATTTTCCTTACCACCACCCTTAGTTACTTGGATGAGGACCCATGCAATATGGGAGAATCCCAACATGAACTTGTGAGAAATTGGAAAGGCCTAAGAAGCTTCGAATCTTAGTGAGCGTGGTTGGGATTGGCCAATCACATATGACTTGGATCTTGGCTAGATCCACATGCACACCATGCTTATCAACATTGTAGCATAGGTACTAGACCTTGTCAATGTCGAAGGAGCATTTTTCCAAGTTGGCATATAGCTTGTGTTGTCGCAGAGTGTGCACAACTTGTTGAATATGTTGCAAGTGTTCCACCCAAGTCTTGTTATAGATGAGGATGTCATCCAGATACACCACTACAAAAGAATTGGTGAAAGGATGCAAGATATCATCCATCATCCTCATGAAATTTTTTGGTGCATATTGGATGTAGGCCGAGTCAGGAAGAAAGGTTATTTTTGGAGGAGAAGCATGCAAGGAGGAAAGGAAAGATGGAAGGAAAAGAAGAATGTGTAAGAGAAGAAGGCGAGGCACACATGCAAGGAAGACCTAACGACACTAGGGTTAGTTTTTTTGTAATGTATTGTAATGGATGATGAGCCAAGGATATAAATAAGTAGTACTTAGAGGGAGAAAAGGGGATACACATACAGACATAGACAGAGGAAGAGAGAATTGTAAGAACGGTACAAGTCATTAAGTTGGTGAGCTAGGAAAGTAGTGAGCGACTCTATCTTGAGGGTTAGATCATAGGCTGAGGAGCCTAGTGTAATCTAGTCAGCCTCACAGGGATTGAGGAGCTTGTTGAGGAGAGTGAGATCTAAGACTGTAAAAATGCACGGCGTGATATGTTACTGAACCATAATAAGAAGCTGAGAGCCAGATATTTGTGGACGTATCCCAGGAGGGAGTGAACCATGATAATACCTATGTTATGTGAATGAATGTATGCGTATTTGTGGTTGATTAAATGTTGAATGTTAGAGGAATGAATTTACTAATTAGATCTGGTATTCCACATGCATGAATAGAATGATTGTTATAATTAGATGTTAGATTGAATGAATAAATATTACAAAGTATAGTTGCAGATCTCCACTCATTCCCTGGTTGAAAACACTTGAGTATTGTAGCCACCCGTAGAGATATCTTGGGTGAGACTATGCAGTACACTTTGTGTGTTGTGTTGCCTTCTGGTCTTCCATAGGGGTTGATAGTGTTAAAAGGATTTTGTTGGGAGATTATAAAATCTGAACCAAGGTCAATCTATGATAGTTAGGTAGAATCAGAATAACCCATAAAGAACCATAAGTAAAAGAAGTATAATCCAAATCCCACAGATGGTTCATGCCAACAAATGGTTTTGTTGCTAGTTGGTTGGAAGAAAATGGGATTGAGTATGTGAGATTTGTGGAAGACGCGTCAAAATAATGTCAGATCGGATAACAAGACGTTGAAGAGAATGAGAATCTATAAAGGGATGTTGAGACCGTGGAACCCAACAAAGGAAGAGATAGAGAGCATGTTAAAGACAAAGGACCTAGAGTTTGCACAAAAAGATAAAAAAATCCCAAAGTTGACACCTGACAAATACCTGGACAAGTACGTTTTCAGTGACTTGCATGAAGTATTTTTCTGTGATTTCCTACATGTATTGCAGGAGTGGATAAAAATATTGAAAGAAAACCATCCTACAAATCGGATAAGACAACTAGAGTGGAATCCTAAAGAGATCGTGTAGTTACAATGAGTTGATAATAAGTTTACGTGTGCAGTAGATTTCTGGTTAGACAACATTGTTACAGAATTTATCACAAAATTTGCAGTAGATACAACGAAGTCTTATAGTGCAGCTGAACAAGAGTTCTTCAAGGGACTTCAAGGTAGGTACATCAAATAGATATATACTTCCATTAAGATATTACTATATATAAAAGGTGTAATGACAATGGAGTCAGACAGTTAGACTTCCCTGTGTGCATGGGGGAATGGGGGAAGCACTAACAGGAGAAGGAGAAATGGAAGGAGAAGTGGATAAAGGAAAGAAGGAGGAGACCTTGAACCCAATTATGATGGACGAAGACTAGATCAAGAGGATCATGGAAACATCTAGAAAGACGTGCAGTGTAGTACCCTACCAATATAAGGTGAACACCAAGAAGAGGGTTGTAGCCGGGAGGGAAGGCTTGGAAAGTGATGAAGAGGAATTAGAGGATCTTCGAGCTGTGGAGAAGATTGAGGAAATCCTACACGCAACATATGAGAGGAAGACGACAGGTCCAAGAGCAGGAATAGAAGGCATCACTCCTATCCATATTAGCATCAGTGTGGAACCCATAAACCCATGTGTGACTAATACACCAAGAAGAACACCACCATTTAGACAACCTTATTTTGGGAGAAGGAAGACATCAGTAATTACATATACACAAGGAAAAACAACTGAGGGAGCTAGTTCAGGAAGAATTATTCAAGTATCTACACCGCGCGGAGGTAGTATTTCAGCATTCAAGATGGCAGGACATGATCCCACCATCAGGTTACCAGAATTCAAAAGAGAGGCGTCGAAGGACCCAGAGAAGCACCTGTTTATTTGTGAAAAGATATGGGAATCAAAACAGATCATAGATGAGGACACTAAACTTGCACAGTTAGTTATTACGCTAAGAGATCGTGCACTGGTTTGGTACATGAGTTTAGTTGCAAACAGTCCATCGGGGACAACTAGAATTATTGGAGATATCAAGAATTTGTTGATAAATGAGTTCTAGAGGCCTAGTTCGAAGGATCAATACATGAACATAATGATAGAGATTAGACAAAAACCAAAAGAATTTGTATGGGAGATTGACTAGAGATTCAAACAATTGAAGGGAAAGCTAAATTATGTCATGATAGATATGCATCATATGCATCTATTTGTCAATTCACTACTACCACACTTGAAATACCCTCTACGACAACATAAGTTTCAAACACAGGCATAGGCTCTACAGGCATCCCTACAACTAGAAGAGAACCAATATCAGAAGACAGATCCAACCATAGAGGAGATGAAGGAGGATCTGAAGAACTTAACATTCCAGCTAAACCAAAACAAAGGTAAGGACAAAAGAGAAGTCGTTTGGTGTACCACATGTAGGACAGAAGGACACCATAAGAACGAATGTCCAACATTCATGCATTGCATGGCAGCATGTGTGCCAAAACCATTGCCAACAGGAGGACTATGGTTTGAAATCTATAAGAAACAAGGACATGATCCATATCATTTCCCAATGATGCAGAAGTACCAGACAATATTGAAGAGCTCATATTGCAACTTTTGCAAGTCAGCAGACCATGATGACAAAGATTGCATAACCATGGACATGATGAGGGAAATAACATCAGATGCTTATAGGGTGCACGAAGAAATGATGACTGGGAAAGCTGCACCATAGTTTAACCAAGTACCAACCCCGTATAACATTGTGCAGCAGCAGTATAACACTGCGCAACAGCAATATAACAATGTGCAACCATAGTACAATACTGCACAGCCACACGATAATCTCACACAATATAACTAGGTGTCCCAGTATAATGCACCACGAGGAGATCGAGCTGGCTACAGAGGTGGAGGAAGAGAAAGAGGAGGCTTTGGAAGAGGTAGAGGACTAGTGGTATTCCACAACTATCAACAACCAGGACACTATGCAAGAGAATTTTCATTCCCACATGTGATGTGTATGTACTGTCACGCATCAGATCATGACACAAAATAATGTCTGACACTATTAGGAAAGATCCAGGAGAAGAGGAATCAGAATAATTAGAATTTTCAATGGATTTCGGTGAAAGCAAGGGATGAAGAAAGAAACATCAACATAGTTATGTGAGGAGGAGCTACGACAAAAAATGACGCAATAAGACAAGTTCCATCACAAAACCAATGGGTGAAGAAGAATGTCGAACTGAAGAAGTATTTTGATGTGCAAAACGAAAAGGAGGTATTAAAACAAGCCAGACAAGAATTCCTGAAGCTAGATATTGCATCGACATCAACTGCTACACATAATAAGGAAGTACCAGAGTACGAGATGCCTCCATTGTTGGATCACACCAGAGAAGCACAACCCATGGGACAAGTAAGTATGATTAAAGGTTTTTTGCAATCATGTGTGACACTACTAAATGATCCATCATTTGTTAAAGTATTGCAAAATATGATAGAAAGATGTAGCATAGAAGTAGAAGGAAAGTTAGAACAGAAAACAGTTAATCATCTACATACAAGAAGGAGAACAAGCAAAGAATTTAGACTGAATGCCAACATTTGAGATTTCAATATGGGAGATATTATACTGGATTTAGAATCTAAAGTAAATGTGCTACCCAAGAAGACATGGAAATGTATGAGATAACCCACATTAGGCTACTCATCGGTTCAGTTGAAACTAGCGAATCAACATAGAGTTCTACCAATTGGGAGACTAAAAGGGGTAACAGTAGATCTGGATGGAGTGCGCACTAAATCCGACTTCGAAGTAATAGAGATAGTGGACAACACGACACCTTATCCAACATTGCTTGGATTGGATTAATTGTTTGACAATCAGGCCATCATCATCTTAAAGACAAGGAATATGACATTCAAGTCAGGAGAATACAGATTCATTGCACCATTGGACCCATCAGAAGGGGAAAGGTTTGTATAACCTACTTGCTTATACCTGGAGGAAATTAACCAATGGTATAGAACAACCATGCGAGAAGAATATTATGTGAACCCAACTGCGGATGGGGTACTCAATTGGAGAAGCATMACCTCATGTGCATTAGACTCAGATACGGGCTTAGAAAATTGGCAGTAGAGGTTACACAAAGTCTCCACAAGAATATGTGCAAGAATAAACCACGCAATAAGATGGGTCGGTACAGAGACAAGGGAACCTCCTATCTTCCACCGAGTGAATGACTTAGAAGCATTCTTAACACACTATGAAGATGAAGTGTTAGAGAATCATAGGCTCTTATCCTTGGATATATCACTCAAGGAAACACATGCAAGATGGTGGGGTGCGCACAAAGAAATAGTCAAGGACTAGTACCAATGTAAGCGGTTACTGCACATCAGGTTTGGTGCAGAACAGGGAAGCAACCAACTACAAAAATATGATGGAAAGGGGGCACCAACAGAACATTTGGAGAAGTGCATAATGCTATGGAGGATGACACCACCAAAGAAATGGCCCCATCATTGTGTTCACACATTAGAAGGGATCCCAGCAAACGGGTATACAAACCAAGAATTGTGTAGAGGAACTACAAACTAGACAATATTACAATAGAATTTTACAGTCACTTTCTCATTCGAACATGAGAACCCCAACATATACTCAACAATTAAACAAATCAGAGGGGTGATATTCTTTAAAGAAAAGGAAGATGAACTCATAATAGAGGAGCAACAACAGAATAGATAGACAGTAAGAGAATTATTGTCATGCTACCACATGCAGGAAGAAGCACAAGATGAAGATGACCCGTGAGATATTCATATTGAGGAAGTTGAAGGCCAAAGAGAAGTGGAAGGTCCACCTCTAGAATCAGAAGTAATTGTTGTGTCTATCAAGGTGAAGAAAGTCAACATTGGGACAGTTGAGAATCCCAAAATGGCCAGCATTGGAGACTACTGGGTCGAGCAAACAATGGAAAGCATAACAGAGTTACTGCATGAGTACAATGACCTGTTCCCAACAAAATTCACAAAAATGAAATTCATAGAAAGAGGGCTAGGTGAAATGAAGATACCTCTCAAAGCGGAGGCAAGACCGATCAGACATAGACCATATATGCTAAATATGATCTATAAGAAAAAATTCAAAGCCGAAATCAATAGGATGTTAGAGGCTGGAATCATAGAACCTGTAGAGGAATCCGAATGGGTAATCCCTATGGTAGTTTAGGAGAAGAAGAAGGTATGGATAACGATATGTGTCAACCTGAGGAAGTTGAATGATGTGTGCCTACATGATCTGTTTCCTACTCCTTTCACAGATGAAGTGTTGGAGAACGTAGGAGGATAGGAAGCCTATTCATTCACTGACGGATTCTCAGGCTACCATCAGATCAATATAGCTCTAGAAGATAGATGAAAGACCAATTTTTCCACAGAATGGGGATCCTACCAGTACACAGTCATTCCGTTTGGACTGAAGAATGTACCAACAATATTTTCCAGAGTAAGCATAGTTGCATTCAAAGAATTCATCCACTAGTTTCTAGAGGTATATTTGGATGGTTGGACATTCTATAGTCTGTTGAAAGAAGATGTAGGGATCTTGAGGCTGATGTTAGAAAGATTCAAACAGTGTCAGATATCATTAAACATCAATAAGTACATCTTCGAAACACCCTTTGGGATACTATTGGGCCATATAGTATGCAAACAAGGCTTGCTAGTAGATCTTGCCAAGATTGCAGTAATTGTTAATATACCACCACCAAAATCAGTTTGTCAGTTAATAAAAACATTAGGACACATAGGATACTACAGGAAATTTATAAAAGGGTATGTGCATATCACTGCGCCAATGGAGAAATTGTTAAGGAAAGACACCAAGTTTCAGTGGAATGATGACTGTCAGCGAGGATTGGACACCCTGAAATAAAATATGGTAACCACACCAATACTAATATTCCATATTGGGAAAAGAAATTCCACGTGCATGTAGATGCATCAGCCATAACACTGGGAGCTATTCTGGCACAACCAAGAGCAGGAGAATTGGACCACCCTATAGCATTTGCTAGTAGAAAACTGTCAGAATATTAGCAGAATTACAATACCACGGAGAGAGAAGGCTTAGCTATAGTCTATGCACTTCATAAGTTCATACATTACTTACTGGGAAAACATTTCAAGATGTTCACAAAACATTCAAGTCTCAAATACCTCATCAAAAGCCACTGTTGGGGAAGAGAATTTTTCGATTGTTATAGTTGTTTCAAGAATTTGAATTCGAAGTGATAGTCAAACCAGGGAAGTTGAATGCAGGACTTGATCACATGTCAAGGATCACCAATGGAGAGGAACCTACAAATCTAGAGGACAACTTCCCAGACGCATAGTTATTTCAGTCCAAGTGGTCGATTAATATTTCACAGACATCATTCAATACTTGAGTATAGGGACTGTGCCACAAGAACACAACACTGCGCAGAAGAAAAATATGGTAGTTTGAGCTGCAGACTACCAATTGATTGCAGGACACTTATACAAAATGGGTGCATATAACATCTTGATAATATGTGTTCTAAAACATGAAATACCTAGGATTTTAGTATAATCCCATGAGGGAATAGCCGAAGAACATTATGCAGGAAAAGATACCATGTAGAAGGTATAGCGCACATGACTATGGTGGTCGACTGTTCACAGAGACTCAAAGGACTACTGCTAGAGATGTGATGTATGTCAGAGAGTTGGTAAACCAAACAAAAGGGAAGAGATGCCCCTAATACCACAAGTAACCTTGAAGGTATTCAAAAAATGGGAAATATATTTTGTGGGACCAATTAACCCACCTACAAAGAGATCAGGAGTGAGGTAGATTATTACTACAACAAAATATTTGAGAAGATGGGCAGAAGAAACACTAGTAAAAGATTGCAGTGCAGAGACAGCATCACACTTCTTGTTTGAGCACGTGATCACTAGATTTGGATGCCCAAGGATTTTGATGAGTGACCAAGCACTCACTTCATTAACAAAACTATTAAGGCTATGACTAAAGAGTTTTAAGTTTATCATCAAAAGAGTACACTATATCATCCTCAAGCAAATGGAACAATGGAAGCCTTTAAGAAGATCCTCAAAAATGCACTGACAACGATTTGCACGTTAATAGGGATGATTGGGACTTGAAGATACTAGCAGTAATATGAGCATACAGGACCACATGTAAACAATTGACAGGGAAGACACCATTTAGATTGGTGTATGGACTAGAAGCAGTGGTTCCATTAGAATTTCTGGAACTTAATCTGTGCGTTGCAACAATTACTAACATGACAAAGCGAGGCACACTACGAGAAAGGTTAAGTCAGTTGATGATCATGGAAGAAGATAGGATTCTAGCAGGGTTTCACCAAGAAGTATAGAAATCAAGGGACAAAGCTTGGCATGATAGACATATCAAGAGGAAAAATTTCAAGGAGGGAGACCTAGTCTTGGTGTACGATAGTAAATCTCTTCAACACCCAGGAAAACTCAGAATGCATTGGTTAGGACCATACAAAGTAAAGACTCTCACAGATGGGGGAGATGTACAATTTAAGGACTTTGGAGGAATGGAACTCAAAGGGATGATCAATGGGATTCGACTGAAGTTGTATAAGGACAGTCGACCTCCTATCACTTGAAAAAAAAAAAAAAAACTAAGTGCAGAAACAGAGGGGTTACCGTGTCAGACATCAAAAGATAGCATCAAAGGGGTAGCGCGCTGAAAAGAGAATGTGCACATGCACTCGAAAATGTTAGAATGGCAGAGAAACCAACGGTCACTAAAAGGAGGAAACAACGAAAATGGCTAGTACGACAAATATGCACCAACTGACAGCGGCTATCAAAATTGAATATTAAGAACGATTGATGGGACACCGCATTAATCGCGTCAACTGGTGACATCAAGGGAATTCAATGAAAAGTACGCAGGAAGCGTCAGTCCATTCAAAATGAAACTTGGGTAACGTCTCCGAGAAGTTTCACACGATTCCTATATAAAGAAAGCACACAGGGATATGAAAGGTTAATGTGAAATTAGGAAAAGCACAGAGAGATAGAGTATACGGAGAAGAGAGTGAATTTGTAGAAGTTATAGAGCCAACTAAGATTGACGGAGAACATATTTACCACCATGGCACCACCCAAGCTAGGAGCATCAACCCAGGCATGCAGATGACCTCAGAGAAACTCTAGAGCACCGCAGCAGCCACAGGGAAGCAAACATCAACCACCTCGGCCTCTGAAATTCATCAACTTGGAGGAAATCTCGTAGCCCAATATGGAACTAGGAAGCCCCACACCAGTAGTGGAGAAATCCCAACAGATATCACTAGCGAGCATGGATATCGATATCGTGGAAGTAGGACAGAGACAACAGACCCAAGATACAAGAAATCTTTTGCGCTCTGAAATACCTGAAGAAGCCTCGAAGGTTAATGGGACAGTCCCGAACCAGAAAGAAATGGTCGCACCAGAAAGGTCACACACTGTCACGCCAGAGAAGCCACAGGAGGGCATAGTAGAAGATGTCACTGGACGGGCAGAGGAGTATGCAGAAGAGATAACAATGGAGGTTGGAACCTCGAGTCAGTCACCACAACGAAAGGGAAAGAAAACAGTAGCAAGATCACCGCGCAGGAAGGTTGCCACAACCATAGTCTTGTCACGCATTCCAAAAGGGGTGCGTGTCGCGGGTAACCTATTAGGTCACATGGAAAAATATGGTACTCGGATCATGATGTGACCGACATAGACAAGTTTCCAGAGTTTGCCAAGAAATTTTACCTGGATACTATGGGTATAGGACACTTTGGAGAACCAATTAACCAACCAAAATAGTGGGCAGCCAGACTGGCCAAAACTAGGATTCTAGGCATGTTGGAGATCTCGCACTTTGGAAGGGGTCAGGACGTAACCAACTGCATCAAGAAGCTGATGGCAGTTACCCACGAAGGGATACCTATGGGTGGAATATCCTGTCTTGATAGACGTAGATGTCATTAAATATATTATAGGGTTGCCACCTCGGGGGTAGACACCTGTATAGTTCCTCGATGAAAAAATGAAGGAGAAGGCACTAGCCGAGGAAATGAAGAAGACGTATGGTATAGAAAGAGGGTCACGTGGAATCATAATTAAGCACATTAGTGACACAACAACAAGGATGGCCACAAAAATCATGGCGTGCAAGTTACTCAAGAAGTGTAACAAGGAGGAAGTCCCTGTCGGGGTCATCGTAGTAGTAGCACAATGTGCGGAGGGAATTATACTTAGCTGGGCCCCATACTTGTTAAATCTATTCCTGGAAGACTGCAAGGACGTGCACGACCTGGGGACATAATTTCACTATTCTTGGCTACTTGTACTGATCACCTTGGTTGGATGGAGGGATCCTAAGTATACATACTTTGTCGAGAGATCCACTTGTTTCCATGCAACACGATACCTATCATTGGGGAGCACTTCAAACCCTAAGAACAAAAGTGTGAATGCAGGCATGTTCGCAGGGTATTACAATGACTTGCAATAAAACATTACCAACACTTGGCGGATTACGCCAGAAGTGGTCGCACAATATCAGGGCATATCAAACTTTAAAGAAACCAAGCATACAATATGGATTCAAGCATGGAAGGACCCTGAGAACGAATGGCTACAACTGCATTATGGCGTCAAGGAAGAAGACATAGAAATGGCCATCAAGGATTAGAATAATGACTGGAGGGTTCTAGCCATGAATCAAGAGATGTTTTCGGATAAGGAGGTTGATGTAGGGAAAGAACAGACACCTACAAAAGACAAAACAGTGCCCAAGAAGCCAAATCTAGGTCATAACCCGGTGCAGCAGAGGAAAAGGGGTGCGTCCTAGAAAGGTACCCAAGCGGGGAAGAAGAACAACACCCAAGTGTCGCAAGAACAAGAAAAAGAGACTAAGACAACATGAGGGACCACATCAAGTTCTACTCAATAGGAGCAAGGCCATACCAAGAGGCCAATCATACAAATGGGGTGTATGCGCAAGAAAACTAAGGTGCACAAAACACCACCAGAATACACAATCACTAACGACGACGAGGACCTTGTGGCCCAAATGGTCCAGGATCGAACAACGAAGGATTTTGACAAAGCCTAGTGCCAAAGGGATAGGATTCGAGATGAGTTGTCCGACATGAGGCAACTCCTTAAGCGGATCAAAGAAACACAAAGGGGAGGTAGAGAAATAGAGTCAGTCCCCGCAACATCACAAGCAGGAGCCAATGATATGCCAAGCGAACAACATATGATCTAGATGATGGTAGAGGCGAGCTCGACTTTTCACGTTACACCCATCAAGCTACTCATGGATGAAATTTTAGGCCATACAATATTGAAATACCTAGCCCAAATACAGTTGGTAATGACACAGATACCAACCAAGGAAGTGTATAAACTACAAGTCAGCGTTGCACAGGAGGTACAGTCGTGCACATGCACAGATGTAGCATAACTATAGAAAACGAAGGACAATAGAGAAACGTTGGAGTTGGTGCTCGATAAGGTTAAGCTCGAGACCAAGGATGAAAAGGATCGCGTGGATAGGCTCGAGCAGAGATTGGCTGTAACCTATGACAAAATTCCAAAGAGCACACAAACAACAGAGCTCACGACAACACAAAAGATTGATCATATTGTGCAAATAATCAATTAATACAAGCATGAGATCGAGAACCTCTAGGAACAACTCATCCCTACCACTCCCCTGGAGGTAAAGGAGCAAAGGAAGTAGGAAGCAACAAGGCAGATGGAGGAAATGGAACGACAAGTTAGCGCAACTATCGACTTGTTTGAGAAAGAAGCACAACTATGGAAAAAACTGGAAGAGGATCAACAATTCTAGTAGTGGGACCAACAAGAGGAGAAGATAAGCGCAGCTATCCAGGACCTCAAGCAAAGTCATAAGACGATGCAGATTATTGAGGGTCTCAAAGGAGCACAAGATATGAAGAAGTTGCAAGCATAACTCATAGTCGCACAGACATAGAAGAAGGATCAACAAGATCAAATGGAACCGCTCCAAGAGCGGGCAATGGAGTTCATTGTGCAAGCAGAAGAGGCAAAGAAGAACATGGCACAAATTTAGGTAGAGTGTGCAGAGATTATCAACAAGGAGGTTACAACACAAGTAGTGGATGCCCTTAGAGAAAAGATCGTGCAGGCTCAAACACAAGAAAAAGAACTCACATAGAAGTTCCAGACTCTCTCATGAGCTGTTGAAGAAGCGCACAAGGTTTAGGTGGCTCGAGACGAGCCACATGTCAGTGTTGGGGGCTTGTTGGATGCAGGCTGATTCAGGAAGAATGGTTATTTTTGGAGGAGAAGCATGAAAGGAGAAAAGGACAGTTGGAAGGAAAAGAAACACATGTAAGAGAAGAAAGTGAAGCGCACATGCAAGGAAGACCTAACGACACTAGGGTTAGGGTTTTTGTAATGTATTGTATTGACTGATGAACCAAGGATATAAATAAGTAGTACTTAGAGGGAGAAAAGGGGATACACATACAAACATACACAGAGGAAGAGAGACTTGTAAGAACAGTATGAGTCATTAAGATGGTGAGCTAGGGAAGTAGTGTGTGACTCAATCCTGAGGGTTGGATCATAGGCTGAGGATCCTGGTGCAATCGAGTCAGCCTCACAGGGATCAAGGAGCCTGTTGAGGAGAGTGAGATCTAAGACTATAAACATGCACAACGTGATATGTTACTGAACCATAATAAGAAGTTGAGAGCCAGATCTTTGTGGACATAGCCCAGGAGGGGGTGAACCATGGTAACACTTGTGTTATGTGAATGAATGTATGTGTCTTTATGGCTGATTAAATGTTGAATGTTAGATGAATGAATTTACTAGTTAGATCTAGTATTCCACATGCATGAATAGAATGACTGTTATAATTAGATGTTAGACTGAATGAATAATGATTGTAGAGTACAACCATAGATATCCACTCATTCCCTGGTTGCAAACACCTGAGTATTGCAGCCACCCATAGAGTTATCTCGGGTGAGACTGTGCAGTTCACTCTGTGTGTTGTGTTCCCTTATGGTCTTCCATAGGGGTCAATAGTTTTAAAGGGATGTTTTTGGGAGCCTATAAAATCTGAACCAGGGTTAAACTATGATAGTAAGGTAGAATCAGAATAACCCATAAATAACCATAAGTAAAAGAAGTATAATCTAAAGCCCACAAATGGTTCAAGCCAACAGTGCATTTGTCAAACCAAAGGGCATGACTAGCCATTCAAAAAGACCTTCTTTTGACTTGAAGGTAGTCTTCCATACATCTGTCTGCTCTGTTGGGACCCGATGGTTGCCAGACTTCAGATCAATATTACTGAAGTATTTAGCCCCCTTGAGCTGATCAAGGAGATCTTCGATTTGGGGAATCGGGTATCGGTTCCTGACTATGATTTTATTTAGGGCCTGATAATCAATGCAGGGTCACCAGGTCCCATCCTTCTTCTGCACAAGCACGATTGGGCTTCCACAAGGTGATGAGTCGAGTCAGATGTGCTCCTTGTGGAGCAGTTATTGGATCTAATGCTTGATCTCCTCATTTTATAGCAGAGAGCGATGATAGACTGACCCATTGGGTAGCAGTGCATCGGGGATCAAATCGATGGAATGTTTGACCTGAAAGTGTAGAGGTACCCCAATAGGTGAGGAGAAGATGTCTTTGTATTCTTCCATGACCTTATCCACTTGCTTCTGTTGTGTGGAGAGGTCGGTCGCAGAGGCCATGGATGTGGCTGTAATCTTTCGCTCACTCTGAGAGCGAATCACGAAGAAGATATATTGTACAATTTCATGTTCAAAGTAATAATAATATTGTGAGGCCTAAACTGATATACATCATGATGTTTCCATAAATAAGGTTGGCCCAAAAGAACATCACAAAATTCAAGGGGAGCAACATCACACAATACCTCATCTTTGAAGGGCTTGATGTCGTAGGACATGCAACACTGTTGGCTAATGAAAACATCGTTTCCTTGGAGGAACCATCCAATGGTGTAGGGTTGTGTGTGCGACATTGTCGACAGGTCCAGCCGCTTGAAGACCTTCGCTGAGATGAGGTTATTATGGCTACCGCTATCAATGATGAAGTGTAATGGGGTGCCTTTCACCCACATATGTGAATGAAATAGGCGCCCGCCTTCCTTTGGCTCATTGGGCTGGATCTTGGTTGTAGCAATGGTGGCACTAGATTCTGCATCAATGATTTGTCTCCCCTTTTCTGGTTCTGACTCAAAATCAAAACCCACATCTGATTTAGAGGATTTCACCTCAGCCACCAATGACTTCTTTGAGCAGAAATCAACAATGTTATGCCAAGGGCTCTTATGGAAGTCACACCACTTCTCGGTATATTTCTTCATCTTTCCATTGTCCTTTTTTTGTGGCTTAGACTGGTAGTCATGAGGTTGTCCATATTTTCTCTGCCCTTTGTTTTGCAGGTTGGGGCTGCCCTTGCCTTGCTTCTGCTATGAGGGGTTCCCAGACCCAAACTGTTTCATTTTTTGTTTAATCTTTTGCTCGATTTTGACGGCATATCGATAGGCCACGCCCAAGGACGAGAGGTCCATAAACTCCATTTCTTCCTAGATGTATCTATGCAGACCACCACGATACTTGAGCACCAGATGTCTCTTAGAATCTTTGATACCCAACTTGGTGCACAAGGTATGGAAGATATTCATGAACTCTAGCACTTCTTGGTCCCTTTCCTATAACAATGTGGTGCATTTTGTATACAGGTCGTCATAACTTCCAACATGCTAGTATTGTTCCTTAATAACATCTCTGAAGGACTCCTAAGTGAGTGCGAATGTAAATAATGAGGGTTCCTCTGTTGCCTTTTGTTCACAGAAAGTCTCCCACTAATCTTTGACATGGGGGATGGCTTTGAAGAGCGCAAAAGTAATATTTTCTCTATTCGAAAAGTTATGGACGGAAAAATACCCTTCTAGCAGATTCAACCATTTGTCTACAACATTTGTGCCTATCTGACCTTCAAATATAGGAATATCAAAGTTTATTTGTACCTTGAAGGGGGCAACGCCTCCGCTCGAGAAAGATGTGTCCCCTGTTGGTAGTTCTCGAATGATTTGTGCAAAAGTATCCATCATCCCATTCCTTTGTTGCACGAGGGTTTCCTCGAGCCACAGTTTGAAAGGATCTCTTGTCCCATCGTCTTTTTTTTCTCCCGCCATGGAAGATCGTAATCTGAATTTTAGGGGGCATATGGTCTAAATTTGGATGCAAAAGTCATAAGGCTATAAAACTAATAGATTGCCCATGTGGATCAAGGAGATACCCACCTCCTCATTAATTAATTGGGCTAACAATTTGCCCATATGGATCAAAGAGAGTCTCACCTCTCCATTATTGTATTGGGTTTTATTTTCCACTACTTAATTAACTGAGTAGTTAGATCTATTATTATAATAATAAAGACTTATTTAATGAGCTCTTTCCATCATTGTATTGAGTTTTATTTAATGAGCTCTCTTTTGTCCAAATAAACTAATCACCTAGATCATCTTAAGTATTAATTCCAACTATAATCAAATACTCTATTGAATGGTTTTTATAAAATATTTGAATTTCCATGAATTACTATATAATACCATAATTTTTGCCGAAATATTAAAGAGTTTTATTGGTTTAACTATAAAGTCTACTTTAATTGCATTGTTAGGCGGGCTTTAACATTATATAGAATTAAAGTATTATAAAGTCTTTGGTTGGTGGAAATTTAGAATTAAATCCTTGGTGGATAAATTAAATTTCAAATTAAATCCTTGGTTGATATATTCTAGTATTTAAATATTTTATTGTTCTAAGATAGAGATATTTAGATTTATTAATTTTTTTACATAAAAGATGGAGTGTCTAAAATTTTTAAAAAAGATGAAGGAAAATTAGACAACCTTAGAAACCTTTGGTACTTAAAAAACAATTAGTGAGGAGGCAGCCTAAGGCTGTCATATATATAATTTGGAAGAAAAAAAATACGTCATATTCTAAATATAATTTGAAAATCTGAAAACCAAAACAAAACGGAGAGGCATTCTAAATATAATTTGAAAATCTGAAAACCAAAACAAAACGGAGGGCCTCCATGTATGTGAGAGTAATAATGAACCCTCTCAAAAATATTTTGGGAAAAGAAAACAAATGGCTGGCCTGAGAATTACATAACCATGAGACCACCCCGAAGTTCCGAGATCGAAACTGCGGTTGATAGATAACCGGGTGGACTCAATATTCTATTATTTATTACCGACGTTAAAACGAAATTTGTTTTTCGAATTTACCAAATCGTGCCTTGGATTCACACATCCATCTCTCCAAAGATACTATATATATATATATAATCGGTAAATTTTCAAATTGCTCGTATTTTACCGTTAAATAAGAGAAAAACGGGTAATTACTCGTCAAATTTAACCACCAATACACCTTACAAGACAATATATCCCATGTAATTCTGCAAAAAATAAGTTGTTATAAGGTGGAGAGGTGAAAATGTGTTATTTTAAAATTTTATAGGAGATTGGAATAATGTGAAATGCATAATTTGAAAACTTATTAATGCACTTGAAATATTGGTGGGGTAATCTTCAATTGAGTTTGATTTTTAAACATTTGTTGAGTAAATGTAATTGAAGACCGATGAAACTAGAAAAATAATAAAGAAATGGTAGAGGTGAGAAATCAAACTTTATATAGAGATGACAATATATTAAAATATGAAAAAGACAATAATTGCAGATATAAATGTAGAAAAGGTAAACTAAGAACAAAGACTTTGTATCAAATCTCTTTGTTGTAATCCAATATATGCTTTAAGAAAACTAAAGATATTGGATAATAATTTTGTGAGTGTAACTTTGCTTTTATTTTGAATTTTTAACTCGCTTAACAACAACTTTGCTTCCATGTGATGGAGTGCTATTAATAGCAATCAATTTTCATCGATGTGCACAAAAATGAGTATGATATGGAATAACTAATGTTGAGTGTTTAAATTCCACGTTACACACTTTGACACATTGCAAATGCAATCTGCTAGAGGATGATCCAGGTGGACTTCGATGGCCACCCACATATTCCACTGGATCAAAACATGGTTTCCATCTCAGCAGTTTTCTACAGTTCTTTTTGGGTGTTGAACTTCTGGGGTTGTTTTGAGGCCCTAAACGATGTTGTTTAGGTGGAACAACACCTAGAATATAGTCAAAGGAATGTATTGGGCCATTCAAAATGTGTAATTCTCAGCTAGACCTCCTAGACGGTCGACAGGCTACCAAGCACCCCAAACGAAGATCGTATGAAAAAGTTATGCCCCCAAGAAGTTGACGTATCAACTAACCACATCGGGGCCCACAAACCTTATGAGGTTTCATCTTTTGGGGTTAGTGTTTTGGATGTTTAGGGTTTTCTCATTGATGTTTTATGTTAAAATGTATTTTGGTTATTGAATAAATCATTGTCACTGATGTCAAAGGTAAGTATTCAAATATAAATATTGAAATGAAAGGTGACTTTAAGAAATACAAAGTGGAAGTGGATTAGAAATGAAGTTACATGAAAGTNTTCTTGAGTTTTTATTTTTTGGGTTCGTTCTTTTTCTTTCTCAAAAACCCACGCCCTTTTTCCTTTACAACCAAAGCATTGATTTCAGTATCGATGCTCCCCTGTAGTGCTTTAGGGGGCGCTATAACACTCTGGTGTTGATACAACCAAAGCGCCAATTTTTCTCCTTTTTGAAAAAATGTTGAATACATGTGCTAGGTGTAATTTTTTGGGTTCTTTTTTAGCTCAGGACTTGTTCTGTCAACTTATGTCTTCTATTAAACCTGCAACCTGTTTCTTTTTAATACTTTTTTATCTTTGTTTGGATATTTTTAAAGCATTTCCTTGTTACGAAATCACTCTTTCTCTTCGATATTTTGGGTTCATTTTTATACTTTCTCATTCATATGATCATTTGAAGGTTATTACAAGGAAACTCAGATATCTATTTAATGTTCTAATTGGTCTTTGATCTTCGTATCTTTCCAAACAAATTTCTCAAGTATGTTTTGTTGTTTTGGTATTCTTTTTGAAAAAGTTTAGTTTAAAGTTTTTTCTTCTTATTTGATTGTTGTGAGAGTGTTCTTTTTGTTTGTATGATGCTTTCTTCCAATTGTATAAAAACCGCAATAGTGAAATCTTGTTATTGGCATAAGAAGCATTAAATCAAATCAATTCATATTCATAATCAAACGAAAGGATATTTTTTGATGATTGGTTTTTGGATATTAGAAACAATTTATGAATAATTTAGCATTGAATTGGATTCTTGTTGAAAACATTTGCATGAAATTTTTGCATTTTTGTGTTTGATAGTGAAATAAATAAAACTCTTCTCCTTACCATAAATAGAAGTCCATCGAAAGAAAACATTTATTTATCATTCTTTTTCTTCTTTGGGATTCGAGTCATAACATCATTAGTTTCACTCTCATTCACCTCTGAGTAAAGAACAACCACTAAAATCAACGCTAATTAAAAATTGATCTAGAAACTTTTTCTTTTTAGATTCTTCCACCAACATTAGACTAGGATTAGCGCTTTGGATTAGGCTGTGAGTATAACTCTCCAAATAATTCAAGACAAACTTAGCATCTTGTGATAGGGACAGTAAATCCAATTTCCATATAAGCATAGCTGAGATCCCCGTCTCACACAGGGGTTACGCACAAGGTCAAGTTCGGGAGAGCCACAAAGATTATCCCTTCGAGGTTTAACCGTTCGTAGTAGTAAGATAGTATTTTGGGGGTTCTTCTTGAGGTCCAAATATATTCATTTGGTCTCGGTGCTTCGTGAATTATGAATCCATTTGGGGTCCTATGGAGTTCTACCAGTCCACTTGTCCTCAGTTCTCTTGAAGGATTTCATACTTGTTATACTGCCCATACGTTCGGACTGGACTGCCGACTTTACCCACCTAGAGGCTGACTGGGAGTTGGTGTCCTTAGTAGCCATAATATTGAGGGTCCTCACACAAGGTGACGGTGAAG
>SNQJ01S0005009.1:159308-173268 GCA_010110895.2 Picea sitchensis
AGTAAAAAAAATTGCTTCATTTTCTAAATTTGCTTATAAGCTCACTTTTACACATAAGTTATTAATAAAGTGACTCACTTTTATAAAATAAATGAGAATCACTTTTACAATGAAAAAAGTTTTGTAAAAAAATAATATTAAAGCTACTTTATAGTGATTCACTTTTATAATTTACATGAAGTGCAAAAATAGACTTGAACTCAATACCTCTTATTAAATGAAGTAACTTTCAACCAAGTAAGTTAATGCAAAACACATATAAAATGTTATGAAGGAGGGAGCTATTGTTTTTGTTTTTTTTTATACTCTTTGTCTTGAAATGTGTGCTTGACCCCAAAACCCTTGTTTTTGCTTGCAAAAACTTCAAGACGGTCACACAAAAAAAAATGAAATTTTCAAAAAACAATTCTCGAAACTTTACAATAATGGACTTAGTTCTCTCACTTAGTTTTCTTAGAGAATGCAAGATTTTTCTTTGTTTTTTATTTGTCGAGCTTGCATAAAGCGCAACAAAGAGCATACATAGAAAACAAAACACTTTCCGCTCCATTTATGATTTGTTGAGATTGCACAAATAACAAAACAAAGAGCATACGCAGATTGAAAAGAGTAGAAAACCATGAATAAAAAATAGTAAAACTGAAATATTAACTCAATTTTTTTTTTAAAAGGACTAATTAAACTTCAGATCTATGGATTTGACAAAAAGGGTCGTATCTTGGGAAAATAAAAACTTTTTTGAGTCAAATGAAAAACATTTCCAACTGAAAGAAGCGCTTTAGATGCAATGGAAAAATCTTCTTAGCCTAGAAACACACAAAAATAGTAGTACCCATTAATGTGGCAACGGAGGTTCAAGATCTCGATCAACAACAAGAGCGAGTCTTCAAACAAACTTTGATACCAAGTTAAAAAAAACATGGAATTTCCATAGAGGACGAATACCTTAAGAAATCATTCACACAACCATATCAAACATCAATACACCAATGGTTTTACATGACTAAAACTCTCTAAGAGGAAAACAATCCACAACCCCAACCAACATGGTGACCACTTGAGGCTATATATATATATATATATGCAAAAGAAAAATTTGTACATAAGAGTTTCTCACAATTAATCTTCAACAAACGACCCTTCATGCTCTTTAAATATAGATCATTGACCAATCGGGTGCTAAGCCTTGAATCAATAGTCATCAATATTCAGGAGAATATGAGTCATTGGATCACTTTATGTCTAGAACATATCGTGACCATCATATTACATAACTACAAATGCATACTAAAGAAACACACTTTTACCTAAAGACACAATAGACCAAGTTGATCTTAACTCAAGTGTCTAAATATCCTAACACTTCTACCCAAGTCTTGAGGAACTTCTTGACCTTCTAATTGCATCTAGCAATTAGAGGAAGGTGTAATGAAAGGAATCACTATGCACTATTAGTTTCTTTAATAGTGATTCTACATCCTACTCTTGGTTGGTCAAATATTGGTTCCTCTACATTTTAAAAAGTGAGTTTCAAGATCTTCAATAAAAAAATATGTTTTGGTTTCATTTTTGGTTTAGTTTATCTATCTTTAATTAGAGAGTTGAATTGACTCCATGACTAACCAATTCATCTTCTTTCAAGTTGGTAAGCGGGATGGTTGTTACACCATTTCTTGATTAATGGACTTGTGTAAGGAGCATTACACTGACAATACCAAGACCATATACAATTTTTGTTTTGCAAATATTCCATAATGTTATTTACCTCTTGTTTCAAAACTATTCCTATAAAAAAAAATATCATACTTAATTAAAAATTGACATTTGAATTTTAATAACAAATGTTTTTCACAAAATGTAACTTGTCTCGGCAATTAGTAGTGAGAGTAACCCTACCAAATCATCATCCCTCATGTCAGGTTAAAGCCATTCTATTCTTATAAATCTATTAAATGTCCATTAAATGATGTCAACAACTCTCAAAGCTAACTAAATAAAACTATGCAATTCACGTTTCCTTATGTGAAAACTATTTGTAGACAACAATTCAAGATAACATGTTTTCATGCTATTCAAATTTAATGTCACTAGCTCCCAAAGCTAACTAAATGAAACTATGCATTTCATGTCCTTATGTGAAAACTCTTTGCACACAAAGATTCATGATAAAATGTTTTTCATGCTATTCAAATCATTGTTACTAAAGAAAGTAATGAAAATGAATATATAGTAGTTTGAAAGGATATGTTATGATTCACTTTAAAAGTTAAAGAAATGTTTACTGAAATTAAAGGTATTGTTTGACTATTTACATTTTGGCAATTTTTCTTGGAATCTAACAATATGAATTTATGTGAAATGACATTTTTGTTGTTGTTTAAATTGCATTTATGAGGCAAATGGGCGAGAAATAGAGCCACAACAATGGCGGGTGATCAATGTCCAGGAGGAAGGTCGAGCCATAGAGGCGGAGGAAAGGAGAGGTGGTATTGACTTTTGGTAGCAATACTTTTTAGTGGGGTTTTAGATTAACTGAGTCCGATTCTACTTGGAGTAGAACCATTATCATAGCCCACACCTCTGGATTCATTCCTTGTTTATAGTGTGACTGAGGTATATTAGTTGTTGTGTTCAGAACCTCGAGGCCCAGTTATTTTAGTTTTCAGATTTGGGTAACGACTCATTGTTACTATCAGTCTGGCGGAGCTCTCTCCTTCTATTTGGAGACCCGACTATCTTATTTTTTGTTGGATTTAGAGTTGTTACATTGTATAAGGGTCCCCTAACTTTCTTACATCACTATTTTAGTGAAGAGTTGGTAGTTTATTTCTTTTTTGGGGAACCGGTAGTGGATTTTTCTCGGGGGTTGAGTCTTATGTGGATTCCGTTTGGGGTTGTTATTACGCCATTAATTAAGCCTTTATTTTCACCTGATGTTTTTTGTCCCTCAAAAATTCTCTCTTAACTCTTCTGGGGAGAAGGGCTTTATGGAGGTACAGGTGGAAGTTCATGGCCTCTTTGACTCTACCAGGTGTGGAGGCAAATGTCAGCACATTGATGAATGTGGTTGACGAACAACTTTGGAGGGAAGAGGGTCTATTTGAGAAGATAGAATTTGTAGGTCTGGGCTTTGACTCTTACTTTCTATCCTCCTCCAAATCATTACTCTCTACACCTTCTTGCTCATGCCTTAATCCATGTCCTCCTCCTTTCTCATCAAAAAACTTATCGCATACTTTGGGGTTTACACAACTTGCTGAGAGATGTACTGAGGCACTATTGAGGGAAGAATAGAGTAAGGTGAAGCACTTCACTCCATGCTTGAAGGAAGGTATAAAGGAGGTTGGAAGACCTCGTATTAGCCGAAGGTAGTGGAAGGCGAAAAAAATAGTGCACAAGATGGTGCTAGGGTCAAACGTCGGCCTTGCTTAAACTTGCAGTCCAACATTGTGTGGTTTAGTTAGAATAATTTATACAGTTACCTTTGTAAGGTATCCTTGAAGGATTGGGTGGAATTCACCTAGAAGCCTCTGTTAGGGTACAAGCCTGAGATAGTCTTTCTAACCAAAGGCTGGGTTGGCATTATTTGTAAAAATCCAAAAGACACGACTCTACTNTACAGTTACCTTTGTAAGGTATCCTTGAAGGATTGGGTGGAATTCACCTAGAAGCCTCTGTTAGGGTACAAGCCTGAGATAGTCTTTCTAACCAAAGGCTGGGTTGGCATTATTTGTAAAAATCCAAAAGACACGACTCTACTTCTGGAATAGAAGTGGGTTCTAGGAGGCAATAGTCTTATGATTAAGTGATGGTTGTTAGCTTTCAACCCTGATACTAAATATTTCCAACTCCAACACTTATGGGTTTTACTCCCAGGACTACCCCTTCAATTTTGGAATGAGGTGGCTCTAGTAGCTATCGGGAACTCCTTAGGCTCCTTTGTCACGATGGAAGATGCTTTACTTTTGGCTTCTAGCAGAAACATAGGAAAAATATTGGTGGATTTGGACATCCATGGGGGACTGCCCGAACTCTTAGAGATTGATTGGAGAGGCAGAAGGATAATCCAGAGACTGGACTATCTTGAAATTCCATTACGGTGCAGTATTTGTCATAAAACGGGACATCCAAGAAGAAATTGTATGGGAAGGTGTGAAGAGGAAGTCTTTAAAGATACAACATTACACCAAGACCTGGGAGATTTCGAAGAGGAGGGGAATTCAGTCTGGACAAATTATAGTTACCCTTTGATAGAGTCACCATTCTCACCGGAACGAGACGTTACTATAACTGGTAAGTTACAATACTATTACCCTTATTGTTTAACTTTTTATCATTATTGGAAAAATAAGAACTGAATGCCTCTGCGTTACTGAACTTATTACTTTCCTCTGTGAAGCTACCTTCGGTGGAGGGTAAGGGATGTCCCATTCATAAGCCTATGATTTCACCTTCCTTACCTATTCATGACCTTCCTTTGTCAAGGAGTTTGGTCGATTCTATTTGTTTGACGACTGGTGATCGGAGGGGAATACCAGACTTAGAACCACATCTCCCTAGTAAGACGAGTCTCTCTATACCTGAGCATTTACCTACCCTCTCCTCAACCATACAAGACACTCTTCCCTCTTCTGGTGAACCATTTATACTTCGAGGCTATCGGGAATCTGAGGAAGGTGAATCCTCTTTAAGCGCAGTTTTGGACTCCCTAATTCCCT
Organism: Picea sitchensis; assembly: GCA_010110895.2. Classification (NCBI taxonomy): domain Eukaryota; kingdom Viridiplantae; phylum Streptophyta; class Pinopsida; order Pinales; family Pinaceae; genus Picea; species Picea sitchensis. The sequence continues at coordinate 164,027 of SNQJ01S0005009.1, forward strand.
ACCTTCGGGATAGTAATCCTCCAACACAATTACCTACTTTTTTCGGGAATGCAGTTATCAACCCGTCTGCTTTTACCGGTGAGGTTAATACACCGGATTCTACTCAGGCTGAGTCTACTAAGGAATATTCCTGGTCACGAGGACTTGCAATAAAACATTATATGATCAAAACTAGAAGCACAAGGAAGAAATTGCAGGCGACGTCAATTTCTCCCTTAGTCACAGATCCCTCCTCTTCTAACAGTGGGGCACTTAGAGTAGTGAAGGCCATAGCAAGGGCTAAATAATTATTTTTTTGTCTCTAAATATTAAAGGGATTGGAGGCTCCCTTAAAGAAGCCTCATGTCGGCGTGTTTTGGATACAACCCAACCAARTATTGTGTTCCTACAKGAAACTATGGTTAATGAACAAAAAGCCTGGTCTTTTGTGTATAGATTTCCCCCGTCCTGGGTTATTTGTGCARTGAGTTCTGTTGGTAGTTCAGGTGGTCTGCTGGTGATGTGGGATCCCCATTATTTTAGTTTGATTCTATTCCTTACTAGTGGTGGGATTTTGTTAACAGGTTCGATCTATGCTACTAAAAGGAAGATCAACTTCTTAAACGTGTATGGGCCCTACTTGGAGCATAAACAATTCTGGACTACTTTGGAAAACAGTGGATTGCTATCATTAAAAATCCTGGTGATTTCGGGGGACTTAAATCTTACCGTCTCTAATGGAGAAGTTTGGGGAGGTTTTGCTTCTTCCGGTCCACTAACAAGTTTTTTCAACTCCCTATTTCAAACACACAAATTGTTAGATGTTCAGCCTGATAAATTAGCCCCGAATTGGTGTAATGGTCACTCGGGTTCAGATTTGATAGCTAAAAGACTGGACAGGTTCTTGGTTTGAGAGGATTTACTCCTGAATGTTAGATTGTATCATTCCTGGGTGGAATTTCCTTTTTTGTCGGACCATGCACCAATTCTGTTACAACTAGAGAAAACTTCATTCCCCAAATATTACCCCTTCAAGTTCAATTATCAGTGGCTTCTAGATAAAGACTTCAACAACTTGGTGCATCGACTTTGGACTGATCTGAAATATCTTCAGGAGGAAGATAGACAACATCGTTTCATTAGGAAGCTAAAGGAACTAAAAGTAATTACAAAAAGTTGGACCAAAGAATCTAGGGCCTGCAATGTTTTGGTTCTGGAGAAACTCAAAGATAATATCAAAAAACATTTACAGCTTCTCGCAGAGGGTTCTTTTATCTCGATGGTAGAGTCTAACCTCATTAAACTCGAATCAGAAAGGAACAAGATCTTTAAAACCCAGGAGGACCTTCGGAGACTCAAAAGTCGGGCAATTTGGGTTCAAAGTGGTGATCTTAATACAAAGTTTTGTCATCAGTTTGCTAATCACAGGAGAAATAGAAAACATTTATGGGAGATCATAGATGATTTTGGTTTTACACACAAAGGACAAAAAGCGATTATCAAGGAGGCAACAAATTATTTCAAGAGGTTCTTCAATTCCTCAGATACTTTTTCATCAGTAGAGCAAGTGGAGGTGGCGGGGCTATTTACAAGATTGATAAGTGAGGATGAAGCGAGAGATCTTTATTCGCCAGTCACTATAATGGAATTGAAATTGATTCTATCTCTGTTCCAAAAAGACAAAAGTCCAGGGCTGGATGGTTGGACGGTGGAATTTTACTTACATTTCTTTGATTTAGTCAAAGATGACCTTCTGGATTTAGTGGAGGAAGTACGGACTGGTGGGCGCATGGCAAGGAGCTTAAATTCCACCTTTTTAGATCTGATACACAAAATGAATAAACCATAAAATTTTGGGGATTACAGACCTATTTCGTTATGCAATCTGGTTTTACAAAGTCATCTCTAAAGTTTTACCCAATCAGATTAAACTGATACTTTCAAGGGCTCTATCGGCAGAACAGTTTGGCTTCCTGGAGGGTCGCCAAATACATGATGCTATAGGTACTGCATATGAGTGCATACACAATATAAAAAAGAAAAACCAAAAATATCTTATTCTAAAGCTAGATCTTCAAAAATCCTACGACTATGTAAACTAGGATTTTCTGCGATTGATTTTAATCCAAGTTGGATTTGGAGTGACCTTGACAAAGTGGATTATGTCATGTGTGAGTTTTGCATCTCTTGTAGTTCTAGTCAATGGGGAGGCCACAAATTTCTTCAGAAGTGGTAGAGGACTCTGTTAGGGATGTCCACTGTGACCCTTACTTTTTATACTGGTGATGGAGAGTCTAAGCCTACTATTAAAAACAAGCCAAAGAGAAGGATCCTTATCTGGAATAAAAGTTTCCAGACTTACGAAAATCCTTCACCTTTTATTTGTAGATGATGTTTTACTTCTGACATATGCTTCTGTGCAGGAATGGAAGGTGATCGCGAGTCTCATTAATAAATTTTGTATGGTTTCAGGATTAAAGGTGAATTCATTCAAATCAATAATTCATTTTTCAGGCCTCTCAGAGCCGGAACTTACTCCCTTCAAGTTGTTTCTCCCGTATAATTTCACTGATCTCTTTGTTGGTTTTAAATATCTTGGGTACCACTTAAAGGCGAGACTTCAGAAATCAAAAGATTGGTTATGGCTCTTAACCAAAGTGGAAAACAAAATTAATCATTGGAGCTATAGGTGGCTATCATTGGGTGACAGGTATACATTATGCAAAGCTGTTCTAGAAAGAAAATTATTGGTTATCTCTAGCTTCAGTTCCACAATCCATTCTCCATAGATTAAGAAAATTACTATTTAGTTTTCTTTGGAACGAGAATGTTGATTCAAATCATTACCACCTCTATCGCTGGGAGACTCTAGCTCGTCCAAAAAAATTTGGGGGATGGGGTTCTCGTAACATTTTTTCTTTTAGTAAAGCTCTGGCAACATCGACCCTCTGGAGAGTATTAACCAAAGAAGGACTTTGACAAAAAGTATTAAAGGAGAAGTACTTCCCTTATATGACAGTGAAAAATTGGCTTAGATCAACTACTTTCCAAAATCGTTCGGCTTCAAAAATATGGAACAACCTCTTAAAGGCGATCCCTTTGATCACAAATTAGCTAAGCTGGAAGTTGAGTATTGGTCACCTATAGGTAGGGACATAATTCTGGGATTAGGTACTGACTCCTACCTATCTAATTCACTTATTAATGCTCTTAGTCAAAATCATGTCTCGGTTCTAGCTCAGGCCTGGAGATCCCTGGAACATGATTCATTATTATCAACTTGGTACAACAGTTCGGAGTTGGAACTTACAGGAAACTTGGCAGAGGAGTGGGATCGCTTTCGGCGGGCCCTTCAAGCATTTGGAGTATATTTATTTGATAATGAAGATGAACTTATTTGGACAGGAGGGGACTCTTCAGGTTACCTTTCGACTAAGAATGTCTACACGACCTTAATCTCCACACTTAACTTACAGACTATCACAGGTTGGCGTAAAAGTTTATGGAAGTGGGATATTCAACTGAAAATTAAGCTTTTCATGTAGCTTGCAACGGAGAACAAAATATTGACTTGGAAAATATTACAACATAGAGGATGGATGGGGCCTGGGCATTTCCAATTATGGAAAGTAGTGAGTGAAGAAAATGAACATTTGTTCATTCATTGTGCTTTCACCAAACTCATTTGGCAAAAAATCAAATCCATTAAAAATATCAGTGAAAATTGGGATGGGTTTGATCTAGATAATTGCCTTTCAAACTGGACAAAAAATAAGACTATTCCAACAAGTCTTGGCCCTCTCACATGCTAGTATATATGGCTCGAAAGGAATGATGTGATATTTGAAGGAAAGGTGCCTTCAACACACTCGGTTGTCATCAGAAGTCTTGGCACCCTTCAGAAACTTGTGGACAAACTTATAACTTCCTCTCTTCGTTTAAAAAGGCTCGACCATCCACTAGAGTTCCCAGTGGCCTTTTTTGATGGAGCAACCCAGGTAAATGGTCTATGTAGTGGTGCTGGAGGTATCATTAAACTTTCAGCTTCTACAATTTATAAATGGTATTTGAACTGTGGAAAGGGAACTAATACAAAGGCCGAGTTAATGGGGGTGTGGGCAACTCTTTATTTAGCAAATCTATTGTCTATTCACAAGCTTCAGATCTTGGGTGATTCTAAGGTAATCATAGACTGGTTAAATTATAAAAGTGATCTGCGTGTGAGCTCTTTAGAAGGTTGGAAACAAAGAATTAGGATGTTAAGAAGAAAGTTTTCGGCGATTCAATTCTTTCACATCTATCATGATTACAACAAGGAAGCAGATGGGCTCTCAAAGAAAGCATTATTGGCTCCAGAAGGAAACATTTTGCTTCAATTGTGGTCTGAAGGATTGGAGGGTCTTCATCGCCTTTTAAATATCTATTAGCGGCCCCTTATTCATCTCTTCTTTGGAAAGCATTCCTTAGTATTTTGAGTTTTGAGTCGAGAGGTGTTTTGCTATCTTGGACTAAGGTGTTTATTGTTCATGGATTTCTTGCATAGTATGCATTTTCGGAGAATTTAAATCCTTTTTGGAGCTCTTGGATGTATCCCCTCAAACTGCACTGATTAGTTTCTTTTTGGTAAAGTGTAGGAAATAATCGAAAGGCTGTTTGTGATCCCTTTGGATGTAAAAATTATATTTTCTTAATATAATTGTGATAATTTTCTACTAGAAAAAAAATTGAATTTATAAATGTATAAATAGATTCAACGTGCTAAAAAACCTCTAAAACATTCATATTATACAGACTTAACCACTCAAATACATAAATCCAACAATTTTTTTATAAAATTTCAAACAAAATTAAACTAATAATAAACCTCCCCAAAAATATCTCCCATAAAAATCAAAACATAAAATGTTTTAACTCCAACAAAATTAAATATTTACAACAAAATTAAATATTTAAAACAAGTTGAAGTTGAGCTTTAGAATGATGAATGTCATTTAAACCATAGAAGATACACCCATCTTAATATTCCATTGTTAACTCTGTCACGTAGTTCTTATAATATTAAGAGTTTGTAGTGACTCTAATTACAACAATATAGTAATAAATCGTATAAATCGTTTTATATTGAGTTTTTGTGAGGCAAAGTCATCATTGCTACACATGTTAAGGTTTTGATACACATTTTAAGGTTTTGATTGCTTTGCATATGTGAGGGTTGCATATTCTTTTTATAATTTATTCTTTTTATAAAATAAAAATATTGGAAAAAATATATGAGGGTTGCATATTCTTTTTATAATTTATTCTCTTTATAAAATAAAAATATTGGAAAAAACGGTGAAGGAAATTTACAAAGTAATAATAAATGATAGTACTTATCAATGAGGCTATCATTCCATTAGATTAGATTAAAAAAAACCAAAAATATAAATACCACAGATTATGATTGTAAATTGAATATAAAAAAAATGGATATTTATTTTATTAAAAATATAAATACTTTACAAACATGGCAGGGATTATGATTGTAAATTAAATTTTAAAAAATGGATATTTATTTTATAAACATTACATTTTATTTTTAATTTGTGAGTGATTGTAGCCCCTCCTCATAAAGGCTCTTCTTCCTAGTAATCTCAATGGAGAAAATTTTAAACAAAGCTCGCAAGAATGTAAAAGCATGCAAATTACAAATACTCCTCAACCATCAATAGACTCAACTACAATGTTGAGATTTGTATTATAATGTCCATTATTATTATAAATTAAATATTATGTTTAAACAGTGTATTAAGTATTTCAATTTTCAATTGTATATATTTATAATTAATAATAATTTATTTTTAAGATCATGATCAAGTTATATATTAATTAATGTAAGGCATATATTAATTGGTGTATGAGACTTTTTTGTTTGTAGGATAAGGGATTCAATCCGTAAAGTTATTTTCCTGTTAAAGTCTACCACATGTACATACCTTACCTTCATAGTATACATTGGTTCAAGTTAATTAAAACATAAAAGAAAACCCCAACTAACTAATTTATTGTAAAGTCAATTGGATGTAGCTTGGATGGTTGTAAGGAATTGTTATCTTCCCCACCTGAGTTCAATTCCCATAATGACATGAATAAAACTCATAATGAATATGTTGTAATGGCTTGTAATCTATATGTATTGGAAGGTTACCTTTGATTCAAAATTGTTTCCTGGAATATTCAGTAACTATTTATAGATATTCAAAGTGGATGCCGTTTTAGAGTGCATTTTGGATAAATAAAAATATAAAGTAACATAATCGTTATAATAAAATAATCTAAATAATTGTGTGATACTTTAACAAAGTATGTCGCTAAAATATAATTCACTTTATAAAAAGTACTTTATTTTACACACTTAATATAAGATGCGTGAAATTACATACTTTATTTTAAATGTAGACAACAAAGGCCATTTATAATATAGTTGAAATGTCCGAAGTTTAATTAATAATGTTGTCAAAGGGGTAACACATTTATTAACGTACGTTGGAAGATGTGTATGAATGGACAACGTTGTTGTGAATGACACGGCGCTTACCTCTATACATATAAAGTACAATGCCCATTACAAAATAAAGACATCTATGGACGGCCTCTATGAGATTATGTTAATAGGGAAGATGTGGCATCCAAGAAGCAAGGATGTGTGGTTCACAATTTTTATATTTAAAAGATAAAATTAAAACGATATTTATAAAACACCTTTAATTAATTAGTAATTGATCATATGGTGGTTCACGATATTTATAAAATATTTATAATTAATCTATAATTGATTCTATCGAGTCAAATATGAGTGTTTTTTTTTTAAAAAGATTTAATATATGTTCCATAAAAAAATAAAATTATAATATATATATATATAATTCATACAATGATATGATTGTTAAAGTTTATGGAGGTATACATATCTTAATTGTTTTTGGATTTGAATTTATGATCTCTAAGGAAGAAACGTATACTCTTAACTATTAGGCCCACTCAAGTTGTATATAAATAAATGTAAAGATAATAAATTAGGGAGTGGGTTAACTTGGGAGAAATCTTCCCTCCCGAGTTACCTTTCTGGCAGGTCCTTCGGCGACCCGCTTTTAAATTTCCAGTCAATCCAAACCCCTGGAGGAAGGTTCTGAAATGCATGGATGATCCAGATTATTTTTGGCACGAAATGAGAGTGGAGATATAATAAAGAAATGCATAGACATATCGTCGATATCCAATAATATAACATAAATGTATCAGAGATGCAACCATAAACACAGAGATACAATAATACACAATTTTCTATTAATGAGCGAAAATGTACAAACACTGTAAAATACAAAGTGAAAGACTCGCTAGAATGGTGGCAACTTATCTCTGAGAAGAGATGTGATGGCTACTCACATCCGTGAGAAGATGATTTTTACAATGAGGCTCTAAGGGCCTTTTTAACATAAGGAAAATCCAAAACCTTAACCCCGAAAGATGAAAAGCCAAAAGGTTTGCGGGCCCCGATGGGGGTACTTGATACGTCAACTTCCCAGGGGCGTAACTTTGGCATACGATCTCTATTTGGGGCGCATGATAAATCGTTAGAAAGATCTATCTGAGGACTACAACTTTTGTGTGAGCAACATGAACTTTGTTCCATGTTGCTCCCCGTTTTCCCAAAAAACGTCTTTTAGGGTCTCAAACGGCTCCGAAAGTTTAGGACCCGAAAAACTGTTAAAACTAGTAAATTACCAAAATTGCTAGAAAATTGTTTTGAGCCAGTTGGAAAAGGTGGGTGGGCATCGATATCCACCTGGATCAATCCTCCCTCCTTAGGAAGCAATGGTCTCCATTGAGTTGAGTTCCTGAGGAAGAGGGGGAAGCGTTTGCTGACTCTGAATTTTGGTGAGTTGCTTGCCTTGCTAGAGAAGTTGTGTTGCTTAGCTTGTTGCAGGCTGTCACGAACTTGTGTCTGTAATGGTTGGTCATTTTTAACCAGTCTGGCTATATGAGATGACTATGTGCAGAACGAATCTTTGCGCTTTGTTGCAACTTTGTCGACCTGCTTCTGTTGGATAGAAGGTGCTTGGGCCGAGACTGTAGTGGTTGCAATATCCTTATGTTCTCCTTTTGAACAGATTGTGAAAAAGATACATTTTATAGTATGAGATACTACCTTGAAACACTTTTTTGGTGAGACAATAGTCAGAATTACCTATGGCATTCTGTAGAGATGACCCCCCAAAGTAACAATGAGACTACGGGGTCGAGACTCATAAATAACATGGCGCTTCCACATATATGGTTGGTCCAAAAAAACATCACAGACATCCAATGGGGAAATATCACATAATACCTCATCCTTGAAGGGATGGATGTCGTATGGCAATCGACACTGTCAGCTGACACAAAGATCTCGTCCTTGGTGAAGCCACCCAATGCTGTATGGTTGCGGGTGTGGTGTTGTCGACAATCCCAACTGTTTGACGACCTCTGCTGAGATGACGTTCTTATGGCTTCCTCTATCAACAATAAAATGCAGCGGGGTACCCTTCACCCACATATGTGAATGAAAAAGGTGCTCCCCCTCTTCTGGATCTGTTGGTTCTTTTGGTTGAATTGTTGCGGTCGCGACAATAGCAATGGGGTCTACATCAATGATCTGTCTTTTACTAGTATTTTCAGAATCAGATTCTGAGTCAGGGTTTGGCTCCTTGTCTTTGATCTCGGCCACCAATGACTATTTTGAGCGACATTCATCGGTGTTGTGCTAGAGGCTTTTGTGGAAATCACACCATTTTCAAGTGTCCTTCTTTGTCTTCCCATGACCCTTCTTTTCATGTGGCTTGGACTAGTTTTCGGGAGACTGTTTGTTAGGGTTGTCTTTGTCATACTTTGGTTGTTGCGGATTTGCAGATCCGAACTCCCGTTTGTTCTAGTGCTTAAATTTCTGCTCGATTTTAACACCATATCAATAAGCAGAATCGAGTGATGAGATGTCTAGAAAATCCATTTCAGTTTAGATGTATCTGTGTAGAGCCCCACGGTATTTCAGAACCAAATGTCGTTCTGAGTCTTTGATACCCAGCTTGGTGCTCAAGGTATGGAAGGTATTTGTGAACTCCAGAACTGCTTGGCCCCTCTCTTGCCACAATGTGGTCCATCTCATGTATTGGTCCTCATAGTTGCCAACAGGGTAATACTGTTCTTTTACCACATCCACAAAAAAATCCCATGTGGGCTCGACCCCA
>SNQJ01S0005009.1:173318-190071 GCA_010110895.2 Picea sitchensis
ACTTTTCTCCCAGTAAGTTTCCCACCAATGTTTGACATGAGGGAGAGATTTAAGGAGTGCGAAGGTGATCTTTTCTTTGTCAGAAAAATTGTGAAGAAAGAAATAACCTTCTAGCAGGTTTAACCATTTATCTAGGGCTTTTGCATCTATCTATCCTTCAAATACAGGAATATCAAAATTAACTTGTACCTTGAAAGGCAAGGTGCCTCCAAAGTGGTCGTTTGATGAAGATGTGCTTGTTACTATTGATAGGCATTGAAGGATGTGGGAAAAATTCTCCATCATTTCGTCCTTATATCGCGTAAGAGCTTGCTCAAGCAACAGACTGATAAGATCGTCTGCTCCGTCATTTTTCTTTTCTTCCGCCATTGAGGTTTTCTTGGGTGTGCGAGAGAAATTTTCCTCAAGAGAGACAAGCTTGAGACCCAACTTGCTATACTCGGACCTCATCGGGGACATGCACTGAAAAACGATCAAGAGCAGCCTACTCTGATACCACTGATCCAGATTATTTTCAGCATGAAATGAGAGTGGAGATATAATAAAGAAATGAACAGAGATATCGCGGATATCCAATAATATAACGTAAATGTATCAGAGATGCAACCATAAATACAGAGATACAGTAATACACAATTTTCTATTAATGAGCGAAAATGTACAAAGACTGTAAAATACAGAGTGAAAGACTCACTAGAATGGTGGTAGCTTATCTCTGAGAAGAGATGTGATGGCGACTCGCATCCGTGAGAAGATGATTTTTACAATGAGGCTCTAAGGGCCTTTTTAACATAAGGAAAATCCAAAACCCTAACCCCAGAAGATGAAAAGCCAAAAGGTTTGCGGGCCCCGATGGGGGTAGTTGATATGCCAACTTCCCAAGGGTGTAACTTTGGCATATGATCTCTGTTTGGGGCGCACGATAGCTCGTTAGAAATATCTATCCGAGGGCTACAACTTTTGTGTGAGAAACATCAAACTTTGTTCCATGTTGCTCCCCTTTTTCCCCAAAAAACGTCGTTTAGGGTCTCAAAACGGCTCCGGAAGTTCACGACCCGAAAAAATGCTTAAAATAGTAAATTACCATAATTGCCAGAAAACTGTTTTGAGCCAGTTGGAAAAGGTGGGTGGCCACCGATATCCACCTGGATCAATGGAACTTTGATCTATGCGAAACTCAGAATACCCCTAAACATCCGATTGGATTAAGGCCCCTTTTTTTTGCTTGAAAAGCAAAACCCGGGAGGGAAAATTGCTCCCTAATTAGCCTACTCCATAAATTAGTTGTCAACAATGATTATAATGATATAGTAAGTTATTGAAAATCATAGTGTTTTCATTTAAATATTTTTAATATTGTTACATTAAAATGATAAATAAGATAAGATAATTTGATTGATGTAGATATAAATAAATTGTTTTTGCAAATAAAAAATAGATAAATACCAAATTGCAAGACTTCACTCCCTATGACCTTTCTTGCTTTTGAATGTTAAATATGGTGCACTTTAAACTTTCCATTTGAACCTTCTCCATTTTCTCATTTTGTTTATTAAAACCCTATAGGAATTTGGTATAATTTACCAAATTTAAACTTTCCATCATTTTGTTCATTGAAAGGAATTTGGTATAATTTAAACTTTCCATCATTTTGTTCATTGAAAACCCTATAGGAGTTTGGTGCCATTTAAACCTTCCCCATTTTCTCATTTTGTTCACTGAAATCATTTTCTCATTTTGTTTACTAAAAATATTATAGGAGTTTATTTCCATTTGAACCTTCCCATTTTGTTCATCGAAAATCTTAAGAATTTAACATTTTCTCCATAAAAACATTAGCCAAATTATCTAACTTAACTCAACAATAAGTTGTCTTTTTAATTTCCAATTCTATATATTAAATCAACAATAAGTTATCTTTTTAATTTCCAATTCTATATATTAAATCAACAGTAAATCAACAATAAGTTATCTTTTTAATTTCCAATTCTATATATTAAATCAACAATAAGTTATCTTTTTAATTTCCAATTCTATATAGTTATTAGAATAATCTCATTATGATATATGGTATGTATGGAATGCATTGTGAAACATTTTTCAACGAAGTGACCAATGTATGATCAAACAATTTGTTGGGTTAATATGCTTAGCAATGACTTTAAATTAGTAGGACAATTCCCTTCATCTTGAGGAGTAGATGCATGTTTACATAATGGAAACTAAAGTGATATGGTAAGATGAGACTCTACTTTTGTAACTAGTTTCTCAAATGCATATTAAATAAATAAATTTTCTAGACACGATTTCATAAGCTTTAGGTATGTAGATATGACATTTATTGTTACTTAATGTACCATATATAAATAATTTATTGAGTAAAGCGTTTACTGAGATTCGACTASTACAACATTTATGATTATGGCCTATTAAAATATGAGGACTCTATGATTTAATGATTGTTATTAGTTCGTGTCGAAGATGTAGAGGAACTATAGCGATTGATAATTCGTTGACTTTAATTAGTTTGTCATTTGACTAATAATAAAAACTAGAGAACAAATAATAATAATAATGACTAATAATAATAATAATTCGAACTAGAGAACTAAAAACATTATCTTTTATWTAATAAAAAAAACCTTATATGTCATGATCTCATTGGATAATAGATTTGAGGTCTTATTGCCARCTTCRATATTCCCAATGTTTTATATGTTAGCATATCCAAAGTTTTTGATAATCTACGGTCTTTTTGAATTTTTATTATTTTATTGAAATATTTAGATATCTAAAGTTTTGAGCATGGAGAGTCAGTTTTTTATTAGTTGACTTCATATTAGTTTGTCCTTTGACTAATTTATTTTTGCATAGTCTCTATTGTTCGAACTATTGTAATTGTTATTATTTTTTATTTTTTGTTATTATTACGTACTTAAAGAGGCATTTTCATTATTACGTAYGCAAACATGCCTGCCACACTGTATTCATTCTTAAATGTTTACACAACACAAGGTCCTTGGACAGTTCTGATAGCCTTAAGTGTTTACCTAACAGGCCTCACAACCTTAAATGTTTACTTAACATGCCTATTACAGTATATTTTCCTCCGATTTTTGGATACAGTCTTGTATGCAGTGAATTTGGGCAATATTGTTCTTCACCGACATTACTGGCTCACTAGTTGATGCTTGCTTGTTGGTTCACTAGATGCTACTTATTTTTGTTTGATTCAACTTTGCAAAGTTGAGGTCCTGCAACTGTAGTTGGAACTCTTGGTGCTTGTTCACTGGTTTTTTGTTTGTTGCTTGCTCTTGTTTGCTTCAACTTTGCAAGGTTGAGGTCCTGCATCCGCAATTGGAATTATTGTTGCAGTTTGCACGGTTGGGGTTCTGCATCCGCTATTGGAAATGTGCTTCTGTTGTTCCTCGTTCATGGGTAAGTTTTAGTGCCATGGTTTCATTCCTATTTGTTTTTTTTTGTTTACTATTTGCAGTTTGCAAGTAAGAATTTTCAATACTAGGAATGCCCGAGTCAAAATCCTCTTGTAGAACATATTTGTGTGTGACTACTACGACCAGAAAAACAAGAGTCTACTGTTGTCTTTTTCTTGTTCTTGAACGTCAATGTTAGATGAAGAACCCACCTATGTCGCAACCATAGTGACATATAAAAAAGGAAATCGAATTTTCTCCTCATATTTTCTGGTCCTGAAAACCATACGTTTGGTGCATTTTTTCCAGGTTGTTCCGTTCCATAATACCTTGTTCCCCTTTGAATGTCAATGCTGGACATAGAACCCACATCGTTTGCAGCCACAATGACATATAAAAAAGGAAATCAAATGTTCTCCTCATATTATATGTTCTTAAAAACCATATGTTTGGTGCATATTTTTTTAGGTTGTTCCCTTCCAATCACATATGCCCACTTCCATGTACTAGACATCATGCCATATCTCTTTGGAAAATAGAAATGCAAAGGGGTTTAGAAAACGAATTCAGAGTTTTCATTGCGTAGCAAGCATCTACCAGGACCTTGTCATCCTTTCTTTCCAGGTTGTGACAGGGCATGCTTTTATTCTCTGGATAAAAAACCACATTTATCTGTTGGTTTTATGTTGTCCTTTGTGTCTTGCAAAGCATATTCCATGACTATTTTCAGATCTGAATCTCGTCTTGTAGAAATGGTTCTTTGTAATATGAATGGCCAGTTCATTGATCTGTATCAGACTAGATTTCATGTTGTAAGATAATTGAAACATCTTAGAATATCTTCTTCGTCTTGTAAGATAATTCAAACCTTAAGAAGTTGTGTTGTGTGTTGATCCTGTTCATGTGGTAAAAGTCTATAGTGCCTAGTTCTTCCTCTTTTGTTTATCCTACAGACCATCTATATGGGTTTTCTATGTGGAGGGCATCAAGAAGTCGTTTCAGATCTATTTTGGTGTTGATTTGTGAAGAGTGGGAATGAAAATAAATGGTGAATACGACTGTAAAACTATATACAATGGATATCGAAAAACTTATAGGATGCACGAATAGAATAAGTTCAAAAATGATATACCTTAAATACTCGGTCTTTGTGCTGAGAAAATTTATAGTGTTATTTCATTTGCGTTGTCTCTTCTGTATGGTTCAATGTTCACTATAATTCAGAGTTGTCATTGCGGAGCAAGCATCTACCAAGACCTTGCTATCCTTTCTTTCTAGGTTGTGACAGGGCATGCTTTTATTCTTTGGATCAAAAATCGCATTTATATGTTGGTTTTATGCTGTCCTTTGTGTCTTACAAAGCATCTTCCATGACCGTTTTCATATCTAAATCTCGTCTTGTAGAAATGGTTCTTTGTAATATGAATGGCCAGTTCACTAATTTGTATCAGATTGGATTTCATGTTGTAAGATAATTGAAACATCTTAGAATATCTTCTTCGTCTTGTAAGGTAATTTAAACCTTAAGAAGTTGCATTGTGTGCTAATCTCGTTCATGTGGTAAAATTCCGTAATGCCTGATTTTTCCGCTTTTATTTATCCGACAGACCATCTAGATGGGTTTTGTTAGTGGAAGGCATCAAGAAGTCATTTCGGATCTGTTTTGGTGTTTATTTGTGAAGAGTGGGGATGAAAATAAATGGTGAATAGGACTGTAAAATTATATACAATGGCTACCAAAACGCTTATAGGATGCACACGTAGAGTAAGTTCAAAAATGATACACCTTAAATACTCGGTCTTTGTGCTGAGAAAATTTATAGTGTTATTTCATTTGCATTGTCTCTTCTGTATGGTTCACTGTTCACTATACCTTTGTTTGTTTTTCATATGCTATAGAAACCACAGGGCATTGAATTTGACACGAAGAAGGTTGACGGATACATAGCAGAATTGTTATGCAGTTATAGACTTATAGTTTTCATTTTTCATTTTTTTCCTATTTGCATATTATCTAAATATAGCTAAGAAACATCTTGAAAATCACAACTTAAAAGATGAAGCAAGTAATAGATGTTGAGTGCTATGAAATAGATACAGACTCCATTGTACATGACAACATCGACCAGGTATTGCATAGCAATGGGAATTTTAGATTAGATTCATTCTCGTATACTGTGGGAGATTTCCTCTTCGATGCATTTCATTTTCTATTGCATTTCCGTTATTCCTAGATCGACTTGCGCAATGGATTGATAGATCATTTCTTAGCCTGTTTAGAAAATCGCAATGTTGAGGCATTAGAGTCGTATCAATACAAATTGGCATACGATTTTATTTTCCAGTTGCATGGAATACATGATGTCACTACGTATTTTTCAAAGATGTGGTTGTTTGCATCTGCCACTCTTCCTGCACATGAGAGGGGGATTTGGGGAGATAAATTTTGTATACGGTGGTTGTCCAAGTGGTTGAATATATCAATTGGAATATGGTCATTAACAAGAAAAATAAGATATCTACTATTCAACAAAACTGCATCTAGGGATCCATATTGCATCTTGTTCCATAATGCCAATCCTGTCAGTGGTCATTATGACCCACTACGCTATAGAAAATTATCCATATGAAATCTTGGAGGACCTCATATTCACTTGCCCCTCATTTGAAAATACCTTCAATCACATTGGAAACAAATTATGCATCATATACACTCCCATGGATTGCACATAGCGACAACTATTGCATCTAGTTGTGGAGATAGTCTGTTCAATGCAATTTCTATTTGGTAGCAACATAGTTCGATGTGCACTTGTTGCACCTTTACATTGTGCAATCCTTTTGCAATGAAATTATAGGTGGCAGTCAACAAACTTTTAACTTCTTGCATCAAACCTTTTACCATATCTCCTAGAAAGTATGCCAATAATTGGAAGTTGGCAACAATACCTTGTAAACATGGAAATGCCATATGAAAAAGGAAATGTAGAGGGTGAAATATTTTGTTTGCAATGGTTATTTTTCATATTCAGAGTAAATATCCAGGTCTGGTTAGCCCTATCAGATGGTTCTGTCCATTCTTACTGTATTGATTCAAACTACGATCGAACAATTGACATCATGTCATTGAAAATAGATACGCCACACATCCATTATCAAACTTTGATAAGAAATACTGGCAGTTTGTTCATGCCACCCAAACTGCATCGAATCTGCATAAGCGTTGCATGCTATTTAATCAGAATAAAACTCATCCCAGTTTCCATGAAGTCATACAAAGCTTAAAAAAAAAACGTAGACTAAATTATCACAACTTGAAAAAGGTCATACGTGAGAGAAAAAAATACATTGGTACACTTCCTTCTAGACAAAAAATCACATATCACAACCTAAAAACAATTGTTTGTGCACAACACAATCACATTTTCCCACTTTGTGCTGAACACAAACATCACATGTCCAATGACAAATAAAATCATCGTTTTCACCATAGAGATTGTGAGGATGCAATGCTCATAACAAATTTCAATTCCACCTTCAACATGGCTTGTCAACAAGTGAAACTAGTTTTCAGTGGCAACCATAAGTTAACCTACCACATGTTGAAAAAATAGATGCGTGAGAGAAACATGTGCAACCACATATCCCATAATGCTCATGGTACTGACCAAGAGGAAAAAATCACATGTCGTGGCCTAGAGCCAACACCATGCACTGCTAGCAATGAAAACCAACAAACACTTAGTATGCATGCTTGTCTAGGAAAGAGAGATGCAAAACAGATCTATATGAAACAAATTAAAGACACTCCTTCCATTGCATGTGCGATTTGTGATCAATGTATTTTTGCAAAAAACACTAATCCTTTCACCCCTGACTTGCAAACATAATACCTCAGCTTGACACTAAATGATAGAACATTTTTCAGTGGCAATATTTGTCTTCCTTGCAAACGATCACTTGAAAATGGAAATTTGCCACACTTTGCAACACCTGAACAAATACGATGTAATACACCACTACTAGATGTAAGTACACTTACATAACTTGAAGAGAGACTTGTGTCTCCGCGAATTTCATTTGCAAAAATCAGACCCTATGGCTATAAATGACCCCAAATGGGCTTAACAGGATCAATTATTAATGTGCCTGTCCAACTAGATGTTGTGCAAAAATCCTTGCCACAATTCATTAGCGATACAATGACAATTGTTGTAGCTCTCAAAAGACGTCTGCAATACAATAATGCATACCAAACAGGTAAAGTGTGTGTGCATGTTATCATGAAAGAATTAAAAGAATTATGTTCCAAAGCCCTATACAAAGCACAACAAATCTGTATAAATGATAACTGGAACAATGTTATTGAAGAAGGAGATGACAACTCTGCACAAACTTTCGAAACTACTAGTGAATTTGATACAAGTGATGAATCCGAGAATGAAAGACCCGTTGAAACATTGATACATGGATTCACTGACTCACAACACATTCATGACTTGCAAGAAAAGATTGTTGAAATTGCACTTGCTGAAGGGAAACACCCACTTGGAATATTCAAGGACAAATTTTCTGAGGAAATGAACTTGCCAACATTGTTCTATGGAGATCCACATCCCAGTGACATCACATAATGATTCAKCTACCAAAAAATAGTTCGATGGGAACTGCTACATTCAAGAAATGACTTCTCCTGTCACATAACAAATTTGTTTTTCAAAACAATGCACATAATAATTGAGCAAGTGCTCTATTTCATGTGGGTGCGAATAAKAAAAGGCYAKCTACAAGGAAT
Organism: Picea sitchensis; assembly: GCA_010110895.2. Lineage (NCBI taxonomy): Eukaryota > Viridiplantae > Streptophyta > Pinopsida > Pinales > Pinaceae > Picea > Picea sitchensis. The sequence goes on from SNQJ01S0005009.1 coordinate 181,548, forward strand.
AAAGTTATTGGCCAAATATGTCAAGTACAAAGAAAACCTAGAAAAAATCCTAAAATATGATATTGGATACATAGATTTCAAAAACATTCGCATCTCTCCTGACTATTTGCAATAAAACAAGAAAACTATTTTTKCAATGATCCGACAATTGGGACTGCCAACATTTTTCATCACATTTACAAGTGCAAAGCATCGCTGGGATCTGTTGGTGGCTATGGTGTCTGCATTGTATAGGAACAGGAAAAGGAAAAAACAAATTGATACATTGGAAAATGATGACATTGACTACCTCATAAGAAAAGACCTAGTGACATGTACTCGCTACTATAGGCATAGAATAAATTCTTCGAGGAAATTGATATGTCATGATGAAACCTTCTTCGAAAAAATATCGGACTACTATTTTGTGACTGAATTCCAGAATAGAGGGACTGAGCATGACCACGCACTGTTGTGGATAGAGGGTGCACCGATCTATGGAAATGAAAACAACTCACAGATTGAGCAGTTTGTGGACAAATAAATAACATGCAACAAAGATCATTTGGATCTAAAACTTGCCAAAGTTCATAGACATTATCATACAAGAAGTTGTAAAAAATGAAAAAATTCACATTGTAGATACAACTTCCCTGTGCCGCCAATGAGAACAACAAGAATCATAGAGACAATTAGTTTAGAGGACAATGTTCTCATGGAGAAATCTAAATCTTAGTTCACATTTATAGAAAAACGAGACTTTGATGACTTAATGAGCTTCGAAGACTCCTTGGCAGAGCTAAATCTAACAGAAGATGAGTACATCCAAGCCATACAATCTACACTTAAACAACCAACAATTTTCCTTAAACAAAACATTTCCCATATTTGGAACAACAGTTTCTCCAAGGACATGCCAGTTATGTGGAATGTAAATAAAGATGCACATTATGTCCTCAATGCATATGCTGCAACATCATATTGTACCTCATACATGACAAAGTTTGACAAATCTATGACAAGTGCATTAAGAAGAATACACAAAGAACATGAAAGAAGTCATATTGATGCTATGCAAATGATACGTACACTTGGAAATACATTACTTAATCTTCAACAAATGTCTTCTCAACAAGCAGTCCACATTGCACTTTCCCTACCCCTCAACTGTAGTTCAAGGAAATGTGTCTTCATAAACACATCTCCACTTGAGAAACACACATTTTTTCTTAAACCACCGTCTTTGCTAGAACAAGATCTTGATAATTCAGAGGACATACTATGTCACTCTATTATTGGCTATTACCTCTAGCGTCCATCTCTTATTAAGCATATATGCTTAGTAGATTTTGTATCGCATTACAAAAAAAATAGTGCACCCATATCAAAAAGAAAAAAACCCTCTGTAATGCTCTTTGTAAAATACAACAAACATACTGACTATGAAAACTATTGTAGACAAAAATTATTGTCTTACGTTCTGTTTGATTAAAATGAGAACACATTAAAACATACCTTCTCTACATGGGAAGCTGCGTATATTGCTTATGAGACTACAGTACAAACCAATGAATCTAGATTTACATACAATGTTATTCCAATATGGGGTGATTTAGAAAGTGCAGTTCATGAACTAGAAAACCCTGACAATCTTGATGAGACATTGACAAACCGTAAAACAATTAGAACTCTATGTGAGTCCTATGACTTGAAAGCAGATTTGCCTCGTCCTCGAACAAACAACATTGAAAAACGTATCAATCTTGGATTTCAAGTCACAAAACATCCTTTCTTTATTGAAAATAATGAATACTACAAAGTCAGACGAATGTTGAATCGAGAACAACAAGAAATTCTAAAGGACATTGCAATAAAAAAAATCTTAAACATGCACACTCCTGTGCACTTGTTCCTTACAGGCGGGGCAGGAACATGTAAGACATTCACAGTGAAAGCACTATTCCAAATGCTTGTACGAATCAATGATTCAAACAATTGGTCTGACCCTATGAAACCAAAGGGGATAATAGTTGCATACACAGGAAAAGATGCATATAATGCAGGTGGAACAACAATCCACTCTGTATTTTTGATGCCTTTTAACAAGTCACATTTTTTTCCACTGAGCAAGGAAATGTTAGATACCTTGTCTAAGCTTTAAGACGAACTACAACTTGTCTTCATAGATGAGTCATCTTTGATTGGAATTCACTTCTTGTATTCCATTGACAACCGACTGAGAAACATAAAACATGTGCACACCAAATACTTTGGGGACATTGACATGATATTCCGTGGGGATCTTTACCAGGTGCAACCCATCCAAGATTATTTGATATTTGAACAACCTATGGTCAATATGAAAATAGTGATGCATGACTTCTGGAAAGACAATATAAAATGCGTTGAATTACATACTACAATGCGCTAGACAGATGAAACATTTATTGCAATTCTGAATAGAATGTAGACAAACAACCAAACATATGATGACTTAACATATATCAATTCAAGGTGCATGCGACCCGCACCAACAGACCCAACCTTCCCTTACCTATTCTACATGAATAGGGATGTTACAATGCATAACAGGTACATTCCATCGCCCATGCTTGGTGATGATATCATCATCAATTCAATTGACCTCAAAGAAGAAAACCATGGCAATGTACCACGTCATGAACATACAATCACTTTGCCTTTCCAACTTGTCCTGAAATTAGACATGCTAGTTGAAATACATGCATGCAAATATGATTCACATGATGGCTTGGTGAATGGTGCAGATGGAATAATCAAAGCTTATACCAAAACAAAAAAAGTTATGTCCTCTGGATTAAGTTCCATGAGCCGCATATTGGCCACCGACAAGAAAACAAGTTGGATTATCTATATAATTCAAACATTGCGTGTGATTTGACACCTATATTACGAATATCAAAACCAATATCAACATTGGCAAAGACAGGTCAAATGAAGATTCAAAAACAGTTTCCAATTAAACTTGCATGTGCACGTACAATCCACATATCGCAAGGGCTAAGACTAGATAGTGTTGCATTTGACCTTGCTGGAATTCGAATACATAGACTTGTATACACAACAATGCCTCGTGTCAGAAGTATAGATTCCTTCTATTTACTAAGCACTCTTACAAAATATAACTTCAAAGTCAAACATAAAGTTGATATTGAGATGCAATTCCTTAGTACTAGCGCAAAATGGAATCTACAGTATGATTACCAATTCATACAAACAAACTCATATGTATCAATTATCTCACTTAACATGCACATCCTACATGCACATATGGATGATATACTCAATGAATATGACACAATGCAATCCGATAGTCTGTGCTTTCAGGAAACATACATGACATTATGCATGCAAAACAAGCAATTTCCAAATCACAATTGCATATCAAGTTACATTACACACGGGGTGACGATATTAGTGAAAAAACATGTAACAATTTTGGAGCATATGCGTTTCGAAGAAAACAATGTTGAGATGGTGCTCACAAAAGTAATTTTCCATGAATCAGAAATTGCAATACTGAATCTCTATGTTTCTCTGCATGTAACATTATCCAACATACTAAATGTTCTTTCAAATGCATTAAAGCATTTACATCTGAACGAAATCATTATCATTGTAGGAGACTTCAATATTGACATGCTACAGAATAATTCCAGAACAAAAGAATTGGAAACCTACATGTGCAGATACAGTCTCCTCTTTTGTTTGGATAAGATAAACCATGTACAAAACACACTTATTGACCATGAAAGGTCGAATGTGCCCATTTCCGATTACAACCTCTTTATCTTAGACACATACTGGTTTGATCACGATACAATTAGCATTGTACTTGAATTATGAAATTTACATCAAACATATTGCAAAATCATATTTCTATGTGTCAAAGCATATCTGTCTAGCTTGTTGCACAAAACCAAGTTATCCAAATTCTTAGTTTTTCCTAGTTTGTAATTGATTTTGGACACAATTGTTTATATATATACACAGACATGGATCAAGAAAAAAAAATGTCACATGCTTCTAACACTATTTGTTACTCTATTCCTTTGATTCTAGTTTATTTATTGTATGTACATATTCCTTGTTTCTTCCTTACATACCAACTTACGCTCATGTTCATTGTGTTTTGTATTTTCTTTCATTGAACCAAACAGGGAAACTGGACAAGGCAAAGAACTGTTAACCAAAAATGTAGAAGAAGACATACAAAGGTGCATACTTCTACCCGTATTCCATATACAATTGCTTTTCATTTACTCTTTCTATATTTATTCTATTGGTTTGCAGCTCTTTTATTTTTTTTTCCTTAGATACTGTATATATTCCTATATATTAACTTATCTTCATGTCAATTGTATTTTTTGTGCCGCTACCTTGAAATAAATAAAATTGTATTCCATCTTTTTTTCATGTGTTCCTACGTAGAAACTTGCCTTCATGTCCATTGTATTCTCTGTATTGCTACATTGAAAAAAGAACAGACTAATTGAACACGAGGATGAAGCCTTATGTGCCACAACTGAGAAAGATGGATTACAATCTTCCAAAAGGTGTGTCAACAATAGTGCCAGAGAAAATACAATGCATATGCCTAATGCACATCCATACCAATTATTAACAATATACACATGTTCATAACCACTGTTTCACAAGTGACATGGGCATGAGCAGTGAATAATTGCAAACATCAACACAATGACAAGGTCGAAGGTAAAGATTCGTAGATTTATGTTCTTGATATGTTTAGGAAACAAATATCCTCAATTATTTATTCTACTATGTCATGGTAAATATGTTAATGTCGTTTACACCACATATTTTTTAGTTCACAAGAACTATCGACAAGTAGAAGTGAAACCTCCATCAAAGTGCAAGGTCCAGAAACTAAGAGGTATGGTTACAAAACTCTAATTTGCATACTTTACCCAATTTGTACATATATTGAAGCTTGTCATATTTTAGAATATGCTTGCATATAAGAATGCCAAGTCATATATTTTGTCTATTGCTTGTTGAAATAAATATAAACAACATCTCTTTAAACTTGAATCAGGGTCTGTTGAGCTCCAACTGTATTTCATGGTTGGAAATGCTTTTCCCATAGTTGATGTGTTTCTATCGCTTGATAATTATCAGACTAAGTGTTGTTGTGTGAGCCATAAATTTATTTTCTCCCTTTCTTTTTCCTCTTCTATACTTACCCATTTTCCCTTTTCTTCTTCCCCTCTATTATCCGTTTTTGGTTCTATACTTAGTCCCATTTCAATGCTTGCGGGTTCCCAGGGAAGTAGACTGAGAAATTATATATCCATCTATATATTCACATCACGAGTCCGACCAACCGCCATTTGTTTCCATACCTAGCCAATTTTATGGCCATGGGTTCCCGGGTAGGCGTTATCCAACTCTCATGCCCCGTGTTCAGGGTATACATCTTTCACCCAAATATTCGGTGATCTACAATTCGATCCTGAACTCCTCGAACTCACAAGCCTCACTCTATCTATGATGACTCCATTTGACCGCCCCACCTTTCCATACTGAGTCGATTCTTCAAATTTTCATGGGTTCACGGACTCCCGGGTTCACAAAAGTTTCAAAGAATTTTTTTCTTCGTTCCATCCCCGCCGCCTTCGTCCCTTCCCAATGCACATTAATTATTCTTTTACTAGTGATAGATTACCACACAAGTTCGAAAAGATTGGCATTAATAAGCGGAAATCTTGAGGAAATCTCCCATTAAAACACATTAATGGGAGAATATTATGGAATCCGATGAATTATTTTGTGTCGATCTTGAATTGACAAAAAAATGTTGGTTATTTTTTTTTTAAGGCATCATCATAGTAAGAATGCAATATTGTGCTAGCCCACTGTCATCTACAAAGGTGTTGACGTGATGTCCCTCTTTAATATTGTGCATATATTATAACTTTCCATATTTCACAATATGCTTTCATATGAAAATGTTAACTCGTATATTTTCTCTATTGCGTATGCGTTTGAAAAAAACTTGTGAGCCGAAATCACCCTTCAAATTGGAACATAGTTTACATTTGGGCCACAAAAATACTAATAAAATAAAATAATATGAATAGTATTGAAGTAAATATAAAAAAATTCTCTTTAAACTTGAACCTGAGTTTGTCGAGCTCTAGGTATATTAGATAGCTGAGAATGTTTTTCCCATAGTTAAAGTTTATGTCCGCGAGTTCCCAGATTGGCGCTATCAAACTCTCATGCCCCCTGTTTTGTAATATACATCTTGCACCCAAAACTTCCGTGATATACAATTCGACCCCAAACTCCTCGAACTCACAAGCTTCACTCTACCTATGATGAGTCTGTCTGGGTCCATCTGAGGGCCCCACCTTTCCATACTTAGTCAATTATTCACCTCTTGTTGTCACAGATTCGCAGGTTCGCAGACTCTCGTCCATCCCCACCACCTTTGCACACTTCCCAATGAAAATTAATTACACTTTTATTAGTGACAACTCACCACATAGGTTTGAAAAGATTGGAATTAATGAGCGAAAATTTGAAGGACATCTCCCAATAAAATGCATTAAACCAAGATTTACAGGAGATTATTTTATCATCCTCTGCTGTTCATTTTAAATACTATCAAGACACAATTACTGTCACATGTTGCAATACAAACAAATCTTCATAAAATAATTAGCTTTTCTCACAAGCACCCTGCATGCACCCCAATTGCCTGAACTGAGCGATATTTTGATCTACCATCTCAACCTCCCTATTATCGAATTGGCAGAGGTCAATATTACGGGATCTGTTTTTTTTTCGTGTGTGGATATTAAACTCGGAAAAATTGTTGTTTAATTTAGTTTTTTAAGGCATTATACCCCGCCTTTCCATACTTAGTCAATTATTCACCTGTTGTTGTCACAGATTCGCGGGTTCTCGGGCTCCTAGGTTGACAAACGTTTCAAATCATTTTTCGCTCCCATCCATCCTCGCCACCTTCGTGCCCTTTTTAATGCACATTAATCTTTCCTTTATTAGTGAAAACTCACCAGACATATCAAAAATATTGGCATTAATAGGCGAAAAAGTCGAGGACATCTCCCATTAAAACACATTAAACCACGATTTACGAGAGATTATATTATCATGCTCCAACATTCATTTTAAATACTATCAGGAGAAAATGAATGTTCTCATCACCTTATGGTTGCAGATCGACAACATTTATGTGGAAATACCTTGAATATTTTCGGGCTCGAGGACCATAGTTTTCAGTGGTCCAGGGCTTATGACTACTACTCGTCCCCTTCTTCCCAAAAGGAAGTTATCTGTACATCTAGAATTGCACGAGTAGGTTGTGTCCCCGAAGTTTTTGACTATAAGGAGTTGGTCACCTGTTGCACCAAAAATTATATTCTGAACCAACGGATTATCCAGTTGCGGGACCATTCCCGAGTCTCCCTATCGCCTCAAGTATTTCGAAAGATGTTAAGACTTCCTGACCCAATGATTACTTTCAATGCCGAGGATTGCAGGGAGTTCTTAAAGAAGCATGATAATGGATTGGACCTCTTACCAGAGTTCTTAGAGAACCCAACGACCGTTCCCGGGGACATGACCAGATTACAGGTCAGTGCATTTAAAAATACTTTCCAATAAATTGCATGGCTTTTCACGAGGATAACAAGACAAGAAAGTACAACCAACATGTAACATCCCCAACCACCAACAGATTGGGAAATTCCACTACTCTTATAGCTCTACTTCTCTATTATGATCTGTGACAGCTTCAACCTTAAACTACCGGGCTATGCCACACATAGATACTTGCAGAAAAACATACACATCCATATAAACACAGAATGACTATTCTACATATATATAACATAATTATGTGGAAATAACAGTAAGCCTACGCATGTAGCATATACAAGATATACAAACAATCCTCATCAATTAAAACATATGTTCCATTACACAACATGTAAATAAACATAAAAGTGGTACTTATCTTTTATTAGAAGACCACCAACTACGTATAGACCTTCCATGAACCTCCCAACTATAGACCATGATGCTCATCACACTCAGCAGTGGGTCACCCCTGAGATGGGAATAAGATCCACCCAAGGCAAGGGAATCCTAGACTAGACTGAGGTTACAGGAAACTACACAAAGAAACCGGGAGGATTCTCTCCAGGAGCCTTCTTACGCCAACTACTCACGGACTCTCATTCCCCACATGCCTGTTCCACCCGGGAGTATACACCTTCATAAGAAAAGTCCATCACTGCTTCACCTCCCTCTCTAGGTCTCAACATCAGGCCGGATCAGAATTATCAGAACTCTGTAGCTGGTGCTGGACTCTCTCTAAGAGAAAACCACTTCCCAACAAACTCTCTCACCTGGAGAGAGCTTCTCATAGGCCTAACAACCTGCCTCTTCTACCACGGGCCCAAAAACCCACTTCTTCAGCACACTCCTCGACTCAGCTCCAGCCAGGTGAGGA
>SNQJ01S0005009.1:190081-204289 GCA_010110895.2 Picea sitchensis
AAGTGAAAACCTGCTAAAAATAGTAAATTGCCAAAATGGCCAGAAAACTGTTTTGAGCCATTTGGAAAAGGTGGGTGGCCCCCGATATCCACCTGGATCATCCTCAAAAGACAAAAAACAACTCATGGAGTACCGGTTTCAAGATGCGTGATTATGCAGAGGTTGACCAGGTTAGACGATAGATGAGTCCATGGGTTTTTCCCACTGGTTTTCAAGGTGCGTGACCAGGAACACAATGTAGATGCATACACAGAGGCAAAACGGGTTTAGATGCACCAGATCCCAACGAACTCAGGAAGAGGATGACAGAATGGGAAGCCCACCCAACAACACTAGTTTTCCTAGCTATAACTACATGCACCTAGGTTGACACTTGTCTTCCTGGAGACGCATGAGTTCCACTTAGCACATGTTCCCTTTATAGGAACTTAGGAAAACACTCAACATGTCCACCTTAGCCTTCAGGAAATAATAATAAATTATTATCCTTTTTAGAGGTAAGCTCCCTAGCTTAGCCCCTAGGCCAACACACTTAGCCTCCTCCCTTACCCAACCTTGTGGAATCTTATTCCCCCATCGCTCTTTCTTCGTGGTCGGTCTACATGAAACAATGTTTATATTTTATTAATAATCTGCATAATTACATATACAAAATCAGGGTCTTGGCCTTTAACACCTAGGCTCTCTGGCCTAGTAAACACATAAGCCCACCATATTATCAACACTTGGCTCACCAGCCTATAAACATTATTACAATTCATAATATCACTGGGGCTCGTCCTTGGGGATATTATAATCCCCTCCCCTTATTTTTTCACTGTCCTCAGTGCAACTCTTTACACAACATCAACAAGATTTCCAAAATCTTCAAAAAGATGCGGGTATTCTGCCTACATAGCATCTTCATGCTCCCATGTCACATCCTTAGGACCGTACCAGGTCCATTGGACATTTACAAGCCCTATGGCTCGATTCTAGAGCTGCTTTCCTTTCTTGGTCAAATATGCGCACCGGATGCACTTGCAAGACGCCTTCTTGCTCCACTTGAATCACATTATAATCGATTACATGATTAGCATCAGGTATGTATTCTTTAAGAAATGAAATATGAAACACATTATGTACAGTCATGGATGCAGGTAATGCAAGCATATATGTAATGTATATATATATATGTATATACAGACATTTCTAATAACATTATAACCTGTATACAACATACACAACATACAATAATTAAAGAATTGTACTTATCTTTTGATTTGAGAAGACCTTCCACCCCTGAGAAGGGCTATGACTCCATCGGGGCAATGGCTTCCCAAGATAGCCACGGTCCACAATCCATATCCACATGGTCTAGGCCAAGGTACCAAACCTCATCAGCACTCCAACCATTCAAACCTCAGCAACACTCCAACCAACGGTCTCTCATTCCCCACATGCCTGTCCTGCCCCAGGAGTGTACACCTTCACTGTCACATAGTCCATTGGCTGCTACACCTCCCTTTCCTTGGGCTTCAACAACATGCCAGCTCAGGAAGTCTCAGAGCACTGTGGCTCCCAGAGTTCCAACTGCCCTCAAAGATTTCTAATCAGCATCTTCTCGAGCTACTCTTTTTAATCAACATTCTAACTTTAATCAACATCATCTCATCTGCATCACCCACATGCAGTTATCATGAGAAAACATAAAATAATTCAATTAGGAACTCCAACTTAGTTCAAAAAGGAATTCAACTTTTTCCCCAAAATAGGAAATTCCATTTCATAATTCATCTTGGTTGTTGTCATATTATGAATGCAACCATCCTTGTGGTTTTCCATAGGCATCAAACTGCATACCATTTTTCCTGTAATGCTTCCTCTTTCATACAACCAATAAATTGTCAGTATTTTCTGTACCTCATAATTCAACATGTACAACACCTTATGCAATGATCTTAGAATTGCCTGTACCTAGAAATTCAATCACAATTACCAAACAACTTGACCAAATAGAAATTCAATCACAATTACCAACTGCACCTAGCAATTCAATTTTCTGAACAATTTTTTTTTTGTAGTCTCTATTCTTGTGACTACCTGGCTTGCAACTTTCCTGTTGCAATGTTTAACAGTTCCTAAAATGTTCTCAACTTCATGAGTTAGCAACATTTCAGCCATTAGTATAATTATTTCCATGCCAAAAACATATATACATGCACTCACAAAATGCATTTAGCAAAGTGCATTTAAGTATACAATTCCATCATGTATGAGTGCAACTCTGCCCCTTACTAGACATGAGTACAACTCTCAATGCCTATTTATTCAATGCACCCTTGTATTGATTTACACAATTCTTTTTATCTCAGTCATGTATCTCACCATCCATGAGTTGGAATTCTGGCCAATGTGTTGACACATTCTCCACACACTTCCCATTGTCTTCCCAATTAATTGGATGCCTTCCTTTTCGACTCGAACACTACACCAAGAATATAATTCTGTGGTGTTCATTAATGTTAGCAAAAAGGTTGCAGTCCCATTTTTATTTAAAGGTAGGAAGATTTTAGTACCTATGTGGCTCATAACCTTTCCATATCCGTACCTTGCCATATCCAACCATGTCCCGGTGTCATACATGGCTAGCTTACTGGCATTCATTCTTATAACAAGTTCTTATCTTTTAATTCTTTGGTTATTACCCCATAACCAAATTAACATGACATTCTACTATGTCAGTGTGTGCATTTAGAAGCTAAAAATATTTGAATTAATACAAGCCTCCAGCCTTTACCACATCCAGTGGTATGCATTCAATAATATAATCATGTGATTTTATAAAATAACTCTGGCTGAGGAAATTCTTACCTAAATTTCATTTCAACAATTATGCAAAAAGAGTAATACAAAATCATACCTACATGACTGCCATTAATAAATTTTATACTACATGAGAGTATGATAGAAGTAGAAGCTTTCATGCTTCTTTTATCAAACTTATAACCAACACTTCAAATCTTTGTTGCTTCACTCCTTATGCAACAACATCACCAAAAACACTTTCAAACATGCAAGCATTCTTCCCTCTGGTTGACCCAACAAGCCATAACATACTTGCTGCCACAGAAATTGCAGCAACTTCTTTCTCCCTACAATTTTTTTTCTTGTTGATCCCAGAAGTATTCAATTCTTCCCAGATTCTTGAATCTTCTTGTGCTCTCATTGTAGTCACTGTACATGACTATTTTTGTACTGAGCAATTTCTAGCCAAATCACTCTTGGTTGCCTTTGTATTTATAGTCCCAAGCTAAGTTGATATTAACCTTAAGATTTTGTTAATTTCCTGGGTCTAACTAACCCAATCTCGTACTTGGATGAATCAAATTCCACACCAAGCTATTTTATAGACTCTGGATTCTTCAACATCCAGTTACTCTTCAGGACTGAACTTCTTTTACCTTATCATCATAGATTCAAGTGATACCTCCAACTTCTTGGGTTGTCACTCATGGATCTATGGGTATTCATTGTTATATAAGTAGTATGTCTCCTGGATTAACCTGGTTATGAACCCATAACCAATCATAACATAATATGCAACTGACATTTTATCTAAGTGAATTCTAGCATCAACGACACTTACACACTCCAGGCCTTTGGCCATTACATATCAATTTAAATACTAAAAATTAACCAAGGGAATCCTTACCTTGATCCCCTTAAACATGTATGCATAAACAGAAACTAAATGCAAACCTGCCTGGTTGTTACCAGCCTACTTGTTGTTGTCTGAGCAACTGATATTTGTAGAAGCTCACAGATTCTCCCTTCATCATTTTGATCACCATTCCTTCCATCCTCATGGGTCTTTACCTCGATGGAAATTATAAGCAACAAAAACATCCACATATTTAACCCTGCTGTATCATTTTTCCTAAATACATAATCCATCCTTTAGTCATACTCAAACATTATTTCACAATAACAAACTATTCTAAGTTCACCAACATGTTATATGCATATCCAAGCATGTACATATGCAAAATTACACATCCATATTGATGCAGACTCCCCCCTGCTCTCCTCAGGGCGGCACGACCTCCCGGTCTAGGATATTTCTTCCTTTTGAGTCGGATTGACCCTTTGGGATCCTTATTGAACCCAAAAAAATTATACACCGACACCCTTTTTTCCTAAGGTGTAGGTCCTGTGATACCCACGACCTCTATCTGCGCACTTCTGAAACGTCAAGTTTCAGGCGCTAACTCCTTTTTCATTAGCCCCTTCCTTCATATGGCCCTGGGTTGTGACCTTAAGAAAAAAAAAATGCGATTGCGGGCGTGGGAAAGAGAGGTTTTATACCAACCCTCTTTTTGCCCCACAATTCACCTCCAGCTACCACGCATCACTTTGTTAAAACCGTGGTAAAAATTGTGGCCCACTCTCAGATTTTTAACATCTGAGCAAGTTCTGGCCCCGCAATCCAGCTCGTCCATCGATCTCTCGCTTTCGACGATGATCCATGATCAATGAATGCTATCTTTCCTCCTTTACTATATTTCATGTGCCTTCCCAGACCTCCATGATCTGTTGGCACGTAGCTCTCTTCCAAACCAATGGCTACGATTGATTCCAGCTTTCCGGTCTTCAGGAGTTTCAACTCTCAACTCTCGCTTCCTCCTTAGTAGCTATCTTCCAAAGTGAAAGATATGCTGACAACTGTCACTATAGATGTGCGACCATGATTTCCTCCACGAATCCGGCCTTCGGGAGTTTCAATTCTCAAACTCTCATTTATTCTGGAGTGATCTCTCCGAAATGACAGATCATCTACCATGCATCCTCCTAATAGATGGCTCTGCTCTCGCTTCGGGATTTTAGTCTCCTCAAATAGATCAATGGTCCTTCAGATCCCTCCTTGATCAGGGATCAAAATCTTCTTCGGGACTTTGTACTTTTCCCCTTTCGCTTTCCTCCAAAGTTCTAGATCTGGAGATGCGTGTCCATCTTCACATCAGAGGCTCTCATCCACTTCGAAACTTCAGGGTTTAGCAGTCTCAATTCTCAATTGAGACCCTAGTGCAATTCACCCAGAGACGTCGATCTATCAACACATATTCCTCCTTGAAATCAATAACCAGGACCTACTTTGGCTCTTTACCTGGAGTCCACAGACTTACGCCACCTGTCCTCTGGGGATTCGCCGCATCCTCACGGGGTCTGATGGTGGCGTTTACTTTTGGTCTTGAAGTTCTCAAACCTGCGGCTTTCTCCTTCGCCCGAAGTGTAGATTTACGCCCGGCGACGTTGCGGTTGAATCCGGTGATTGAAAGTTACCGGCTCGTGTTTCAGAAGTTTCAAACCATCGCGATCGTTCATCGGTGCCTTCACTCGAAAGCGATGGATTTAAGCCAATGTCCTTCAGGCGATGGGCGTATTAGGTGTGTTATATTCTTTGCATGTGTGTGTGTCCGTAGGTCGTCGGATACGACAAACTGCGTCACGGCGATCCCTTCACCTAAAGACTCTACCGTGTCATGACGGCTTTCCTAGGGGTCGAGTAGGTATGCCCGATTATCGGCGTTCGACGCAGGCGGTGGCGAGAGTAGCGCCAGCGAAATTTTAGCAAGTTTTGCTATTTTAGCGATTTTGCTATTTTAGATGATTTGTAAATTAATCGGATTAAGGGATTAGTTTTAGTATCCTCTGAGAATACCCTAAAAACATTGTATATATATTGTATGTGGCGAATGGTGAAATTTGATATAATGAAAATAAGAAAGGTTTTTCGGTTGAGGGTTTCCAGTAAAATCTCTGTGTAATCGTATTATGAGCCGATGATTAATTCACGTATTGCTTAAGAATCTATATGCATTGCTGCCCCATGAGGTTAAAACTTACATGTAATTATCAGGCACGTTTTAGCTTGAAGGGGCCTTGCTTTGTTGAGGGTTTGGCACCGATCTTATTGAGATCAAGTTTATCTTGGAGTACGTGATAAACTTCAGGTTTAATTGGGGAGATTTTGCGATTGGAAATTCCAAGTAAAGAAGTAAGAGGAATGGCGAGCTCATCTAGAATCGAGATAGAGAAGTTCAATATGGTAAAACTTTGAGCAATGAAAGCTCAAGATGGAGGACCTTCTTGTAGACAAAAGAACAATGGATCCAGCATGTGGATCACGAAGAATTTTTTCTGACCTCTTGGTACACCGTCCTACAAGCACCGCAATTCTTGGTACAAACTACCGATTACAAACTACTAGTACACCGCCTACTTTTATGTCGAAGGAATATTGGGACAGGTTGGACAAGAGAGAAAAGAGTACCATTCGACTCTGCCTGGTAGATGCGGTGTTGTTGAATGTCTGGGAGAATCTACTGACCAAGGAACTATGGGATAAGTTAGGGAATTTGTATCAATCAAAGTCCACGGTAAACAAGTTGTTTCTTGAAAAAATTTGTATCATCTTAGGATGGAAGATGGAGATTACGTGACGAACATCTAAATGCCTTTAATACTACGGTAAGTCAACTTGGCTCTGTAAATATTACGATTGCGAGAAGAATTAAGTGTATTACTGTTATGTTCTTTGCTAGACTCTTAAGGATAATCTAGTTGTAGCAATAGGTGGTACCACTCAATCTACATTAGAGTATGAGGATGTAGTTGCATCCTTGTTATCACGAGAAGAGATGAGCTGAAAAAGCATGGATGGTCACAACATAGATGATTTATTTGTAAGGCATTACTTATCTGAGGAACCCTGGTAAGCCGCCGGGATGGAGATCTAAATCTACGGTAGATCTAAGTCCCGAGGAAAATCATTGAGGAAATGCTAGAAGTGTGGTAAAG
Source organism: Picea sitchensis (assembly GCA_010110895.2). Taxonomy (NCBI): domain Eukaryota; kingdom Viridiplantae; phylum Streptophyta; class Pinopsida; order Pinales; family Pinaceae; genus Picea; species Picea sitchensis. The sequence continues at coordinate 196,922 of SNQJ01S0005009.1, forward strand.
CGAGGGGCATTATAAGAAGATTGCAAGTCTGAAGGTTGAAAACCAAAGGGATGTGATGGTACCTCTTCCCTGGTGAAAACCTCCACTGAGAAAGGAGGTGATGTTTACCTAGCATCTAAAGAGTACACATGCAGACCATGGTGTATGGTTGATCATTTCGAGGTGCATCATACCATATGACTCCTCCTGAGGGAGTGGTTATACGAATATGAAAAATATGATGGTGGTGATGTATTCTAGGAGATGACTCGACAAGCGAAATCTTGGGGCGTGGAGGGTTAGTTGTTGCTAAATGATGGAAGGATTAAAACTCTCCACACAGGGTTCTACACATTCCAAAACCAGCGGAGGCCTGTATGCGTAAGCAGAGTTGGGTGATCACGGGGGTGAAAATTGTATTTGAAAAAGGACACTTGCAAGATGATGGGGGGCAATAGTGTTGATGAGGGGAGTTAGTTGTGGAACTCTATACAAGTTGTTGGGAAGGGCATACTAATAGGTGTAACGATTCACATTGTCCTTGGCGAGAAGAGAAAAGAAGGAGACAAGATCAATACTATTCGAGAAAAGAAGACCATGTTGTGGCAAAGACTAGGGCATATTGGAGAAAGGGCCTTCAAACACACTACATGGTAAGGTATGATTGAAGGTATGTAAAATTGCACTCTGGATTTTGATCTATGTGAAAATTGCATATATAGTGCATGAGAATGAGTAGATTCCCATCACAGTTACAAGAGCAAAGGGGATCTTAGAGTTGATACGGTGATGTGTTTGGACTTGTTTCTGTTCCATCCCTTGGTAAATCGTGTAGTATGTTTCATTCATAGATGATTTTTCAAGGAACACATGGTTATTTTCTTAGAAAGAAAGGTAGGGTATTTTGATAAATTTAAAGAGTTTAAGGCTCACGGTGAAAATCGGGGCGAGAGAGAAGAAAATAAAGTATTGAGAACAGATAATGGTGGATAGTTTTGTGGGAATGAATTTGAATATTTTTTTAAGAAGTGTGGTATGGAAAGGAATAATAATATTCCATATACACCTCAGTATAATTTAGTTGTAGAAAGGATGAACATGACAACGATGGAAAAACAAGGAGCATGATGATGGTGGGTTTAGAACAAGGAGTGCAGGCGGTGAGTACAACATGTTACACAGTGTCGATCACCTTCATCACGGCGTTGGATGATACAACTCACGTGAGGGGCATAGTGCAGGAAGAAAGCCTCTTCAACATCTTAGAGTGTTTGGTTGTGATGCTTATGTACATGTTCCAAAGGAAAATAGGAGGTAAAAGGCTGGATAATAAAGGCTGAAAAGTGTATCTTTATTGGTTATAAAGATGGTGTGAAAGGTTATAAGCTTTGGAACCAGGAAACCAAGAAAATTGTTCTGGTCGAGGATGTTGTTTTAGAGGTAAAAGATGTAGACCAAACATGAATTCCACAATGCAAGACAAACTGAGAAGAAAATAGAGCTGAGTTGGATGATGCAAAATCGTCATCACGAGAAGAAGAGGAAAGTGTGAGGAAGCAGAAACTGAAGAAGAAGAACCTCATACCCCGAGTGAGGAGATGAGTGAGATATAGAAGGCAACCAAAAAGGTATAGTCCGCCTGATTTCCGTCCTTTGCTTTATCTATTCTTGATGATGATCCTAGAATTGTCGGGGAAGCAATGAATTGAGAGGGATAAACTTCTGGAAGAAGGCCATAGTTGAAGAAATGGTGCTATGGATAAGAATGAGGCATGTGGGATAAGTTGAGCTTCTTGGAAGAAGATTGGTTGGTAGCAAATGGTTTTCAAGAAGAAGTTTACTTGCTTGCAGAGGTAAAGTGGAGAAATATAAAGATCGGTTAGTAGCAAAAGTTTATTCGCAAGTAGAGGGAATTGAATTTGAATTGATTTTTCTCCTGTTGCTGGACCTTCCTATTAGATTTGGTGTCTATTCTTCTTTGCTTTTTGAACTTGAAGTGGAACAAGCTGGATGTGAGACAAAATTCACATGGGGATCTGGAAGAATAAATCTACATGAAACATCCGGAAGGATTTGTAGTGAAGGGAAAGAAGAGCTAGTCTGTAGCTAAAGAAGTCACTATCTGATTCTGCGACAATCACCTAGGATGTGGTACCAAAGTTTGACACATACATCCTTGGATTTGCAGGATTTGTAGAAGCGGGGGCTGATCCTTGTGTATATTCAGAAGGTTGGTAATCACTTCCTTCATTTATGTAGTGTTGTATGTTGATGACATGTTGTTGGTAGAAACAACATGGATGTTATCAAGGAGGTGAAATATGCTTATATCAAATTTGACAGAGGGATACAAGTGCTAACTTCATTCTCGGGAATGGAGGTCGTAAGATTCGATGCAAACATGAAACTTCAGTTGAATCAAAGAAATATGTTGAAACAGCTACTATTCTGAGAAGTTTAATATGCATGGAAGTAAACGGTCAAGGTTCCTATTCTCGTAGGTGTAAAATTATCGCAGATCGGTGTCCAGGGTACATGAAGAAAGAAAGGACATGTCCCATGTTCCATACCCGATCTGATTGGCAGCTTGATGTATGCAATGGTTTGTATAAGACCAGACATTGCATGGGTGGGGTTTTAGTATATGTCCAGAGCACAGGAAGAACATTGGACAGCAGCAAAGAAGGGTCTTAGTATCGCCGTGCTTCCTACGATTGGATTGTGCTACCAAGGAAGGCGAGGATTGGACAAAGTGGTGGAAAAACATGGCTTTGTTGTCTGGTGAAATTTGGGGATTTGGATGTGAGAAGATCTACAAGTGGGTATGTATTTAGCTTATTTGGAGAACAATGATTGGATGAGAAAAATAAAATTTGTAGTGGCACTCTCAACTTCTGAAGTTGAATACATGGCGTACGCATGCAATCAAGGAAGCATTATGGTTACAAAATATTGTGTTGGTATTGGGTTGGTACGGCTCGCGATGAGATTAGGCTTGTGACATTAATTGAAATATTCGGCAAAAGGGCAACTTATCATTCAAAGACAAAGCATATTGATGTTTTATCAAAAACAAACGAGGAACATGGTTGAGGAAAAGAAGGTGTTGCTGGAAAAGGTTGACAGCACTTTGAAGAATCTTCGCGGTCATTGACGACAAAGTCTGTGAGCACGAAAAAGTTCTCTTGGTGTAGAAGAACAATAGGCATTACTTTTATACTGGATTGATGACTATATAATCATGAGACCCTGGATGCAAAACAGGAGAATGTTGGGTGTGTATATTCCTTTGCATGTGTGTGTGTGTGGGTGCGTCGAGATCACGACAAGCTGGCGTCGGCTTGATCCTTCACCTAGGAGGCTCTGCCCAGGTGTGTGTGGTAGCTTTCCTAGGGTGTCAGAGGCGGTATGCCCCCGTTCTGCATTGCGGCGTTCGGGGCAGCGAAATTTTAGGCGGTTTTGCTATTTTTAGTTGATTTATGGTGTAATCCCGGATTAAGGGATTAGGGTTTGGTATCTCTGAATACCTAAAACATTGTATATATTGTATGGCGAATGGTGAAATTAGATATAATGAAAATAAGAAAGGTTTTTCGATTGAGTTTCGGTAAAAATCTGTGTAATGCGTGTATGAGCCATTAATTAATTCCTGTGTGCTTAAGAATCTATATGCATTGCTTTTTACTTCACGGGTTTAAAACTTAAAGGAATAGAGTCCCGACTCGCCGGGGACTTTAGCAAGACCACTCTCCCCTTTTTCCTTGAAACCATCGCGGAGGTGACCTTGGACGGTTACCTCACGCAAAGACGCGATTGTGGGCATGCTCAAAGGTGGTTTGAACCAAACTACTTTTCACCCCAAAATTCACCTTGAGCCTCCACACATCCTTTCTAAAATGTAGTTTGGATTAGAACCACCCTCGACTTTGTATATCTCGAGCACCTTCTATCCCCGCGATGTGAGTTGACCGTCGATCTCATGATATTGGTGGTGCTTCTAAATGAACAAAAATTTTGAAATCTACCTCCAGCGGTTGGATCTCTTAGACTTAGAGTATTTTCTAAGTATTCCAAGGCCTAGACCTTTTCTCCTCAACCGAGTCCATCCCTATCGGGGTCTTGTCTTGATCCGCGTAATCCTTATCTCTTTAGAGATTTAGGACTTAGAATGAGTCTATCTTCCATGCACTCCTTGCGTTATCCCTTATGATGTCTTTTTGATTTACTTGATCTCCTAAGGGTATCGACCCTTCTCTTTCCTTTCAAAGGAAAACTTCATGCCCTCCTAGAAACCTTTTGCTCAAAGCACACCTTATTGAGTTTTCTAGAGTGTTCATTAACTCTGTGAGTATCTTCCTCGATACTCTTCTCCCTAAACTTGACGAGGATTTCTCTCGTACCGCGTTTACACTTGCTTTCGATGCCTACCTAGAGATCTATAGAGTTCTCGGTGACTCTATCTCTCTGAACTCAACACAAAGGAAGTTCTTCTGTGCACTCCCTTGCGCTTTACAATGATGAAAGGTTCAGCGATATCTCTCTGAGATTATCGAGGTTAAATTACCGGTCAATGCGCACTCGCGGCGGACATTGTTTCATTCCTTGCGCGAAAGCTCAAAGAGAAGCAATTGAAACTTATTAGTTACTTCACCAGTTCACACATTACTCTGCGGTCCAATACCACTTTTGTCGTGGTTTTACAATACGCTTCTCCTCTTGATCTTCTTAACACAACCAAGGTAACCTCTTGGCATAGGAATGTTCTGAGGTTCGAAAGTGGTTCCTCTTAACACAATTTCCACATGAAACCTCGGGTCCAATGACCACATACCCAACCCATACAAGGTCAGCGTTGAAACCTTGGGTCAAAAAATTGAATTTTATCCATTTCGACAACAATTATTTTCGAAACTTTTTCTTCATTTTCTACTAACATGGCCCATCAAGATGAGTGTTGTAACCATGATTTGATACCATATTGTAACATCTGACCATCAACGAGGGCGAACGAGATTCCACTACTCACGCAGCTCTGCTTCTCTATTAGAATTAAAGTGACAACTTCAACTAGCAAACTCTTAGGTACATCACGAGAAGATACTTGCATAAAACATACACATCCATATAAAAATAGAATGACTATTCTACATATATATAACATAATAATGCGAGAAATAATAGTAAGACTACACATGCATCATATACAACATATACAGACAATCCTCATCAATTACAACATATGCTCCATTACACAACATGTAAATAAACATAAAAGTGACTTATCTTTTTTATTAGAAGACCACCAACTATGTACATACCTTCCAAGACCTCCGATACATAGACAATGCTTCTCATCACTTGCTTCAATGGGTCACCCCGAGATGGGGACTAAACTCACACGTAGGAGCAAGGAATCCTAGCTAGGCTGAGGTTATGGGAAGCTGCCTGAAAGAAACTAGAAGGATTCTCTCTAGGAGCCTTCTTATGACCACTACTCCGCAGGAATCTCATTCCCCATGCATTGTTCCACGAGTATACACCTTCACAAGCATGATCCATACGGTGCTTCACCTCCCCTCTGGAAGGTCGACAACAAGCCTGATCAAGAATTCTCAGAGCTCCGTAGCCGGTGCTAGACTCTCTCTAGGAGAAAACCACTTCCAACAAACTCTCTCACGGAGAGAGATTCACCATAGAGCTGACAGCCTACCTCTTTACCGCGGGCGCACGACCTGGCTTGCCTTCTTGACGCACTCCTGCGACTTCGGCTCCATTTTGGCGAGGACAACAACAACGATTAAACACTCATTTGCACAGGGATGAAAACAACATCAACAAATGGGCATGACACCGCATGCGGCAATAGCCCATGCTAAAACACAGCACAACTAAGGCGATTAACCAGGTGTCAGGTTCCACAAAAGACACAGATCGACCCATGGATTACCGGTTTCGGGATGCGTGACTATGTAGAGGTCGATCAGGTTAGACAATGGATTAATCCATGGGGTTTTCCCACTAGTTTTCAAGGTGAGTGACCAGGAACACAATAATCGCGGTCTGGGCATAAAGGCAAAAGCGGTTCCATACGCCCTAGATCTAGTGAAATCGGGTGATGGCAGAATGGAAGCCCACCCAACAGCGTTGTCTTTCCGGCTATAACATGTTCCCGGGTTGACACTTGTCATCCACGGAGCGCGTGAGTTCCACTTAGCACCGCGTTCCCCAGGAACTTAGGACAACCTCAACATGTCCACCTTAGCCTTCGAGAATTAATAAATTATTATCCGCTTTAGAGGTAAGCCCCTAGCTTATCCCCTAGATTTGAACTTACTTAGCCTCCTCCCTCACCCAACCTTGTGAAATCTTAGTCCCCCATCACTCTTTCTTTGTGGTGATGCGCACAATGATGTTTATATTTTATTAATGATCTGCATAGTTACATATACAAAATCGGGCTCTCTGGCCTTTAACACATGGATCTCTGGCCTAGTAAACACATAAACCACCATCTTATCAACACTTGGCTCACCATTATAAACATGATTACAATTCATAATATCAGGGGGCTCATCCTTGGGTACTTTTAACATCTCTTTGATGATTCTGTATATTTTATATTTACGGTGAAGGAACAAGCCATATTAATCTTAGTCCCCCATCACTCTTTCTTTGTGGTCGGTCTGCACACAATGATGTTTATATTTTATTAATGATCTGCATAGTTACATATACAAAATCAGGCTCCTGGCCTTTAACACATAGGCTCTCTGGCCTAGTAAACACATAAGCCCACCATCTTATCAACACTTGGCTCACCAGCCTATAAACATGATTACAATTCATAATATCACTGGGGCTCATCCTTGGGTATATTACACAACATCTCTTTGATGATTCTGTATATTTTATATTTTACGGTAAAGGAACAAGCCATATTCGATTGGGGCAAGTTGATTTCCATTGAAATCTCTTCCCAGTTATTGCAATACACAAGGCAGAAGAAATTATTTATGCCATCTTATTTAATATTTGCGGTAGCACATTGTTGTCCATTCCCTAAATTATCTCTGTGTAAGAAGGTAAACCGCGAATTTGACCCAGTAACCTTCTGGTACCAGACATTATGGAGGCACGACACTTCACAATATTTTTAGGAAGTCTTTAATGATTTTGTTTCAGTTTTTAAAGGTTGATATTTGGAAAGGATTTTCCTCGGATGTTTGACCAGGAAAGCAAGTTCCTGGATAGGAACGACACACTAGAACAAATGGAGAACTATAATGTTATAAGGATTTTTGGGTCCAAAGAAAATCCTTCCTTCCTTCCATGTCACATCTCTGATACAATGTTTCTTGATGAGATAACAAGGAAGTACACCTACTGGTT
>SNQJ01S0005010.1:10924-30372 GCA_010110895.2 Picea sitchensis
GATTAGCAGGGAAAAACTAAGCCATGGTGAAGGCGAGCTTGTAGAAGGAGATCCAGAGATTGGATCAAGAAAGAGGACTTCTCAAAGTGAGAAGATGGCATCGGAAGAAGGAATGTCTCAGAATGAGATAGAGTTGCAAAAGACTTTATTCACCATGTCTAAGATGGTAAAGGTTTTATATGAGGATTACTTGGAACGGAAGAGGCCTTTCCAAGGGGAATATTCAAAACAAGACAAAAGTGAAGAAGAAGAGGATCCTCCTAAACCTCCTCCTTCACCTCCTTCATCTCCATCATCTTCTTCTTCTTCAAGTACAAGTGCAACTTCTACCGCAAGAAAACATTCCCATAAACATAAACATGATATGCATTTACTTAAGCTTGATGTGAAATTTGAATTGTCCATGTATGATGGTGAAGTCAATGCTAAGAGGCTTGATAACTGGGTCAGACAGATGGAAGTTTATTGCAATGTGCAACAAATCAAAGATGAGGCAACCCAAATCAAGTTGGCATTGCTTTGTCTTGTAGGCACAACACTCATCTGGTGGCAGAGTAAGTTGCAACATGGTACTCAACAAGTTGGTAATGTATTTCCATCATGGCAAGATTTTGTTTTTGCACTTAGAAAGCAATTTTATCCTTTGGGTTACAAGGAAAAGGCTTTAATTGAATGACAAAGTCTTAAACTAAGAAAATGACAAACAATGTAAGAATACATGGATGAATTTCGTAAGATGGCATTAATGTTAAATATTCCATTACATACACAAGAAACTCTTATGAAGTATATAGGAGGTTTACCTGCACATATTCGTAACACTATATTTATGCTTGGACCCACTAATCTTGATGAGGTTTATGTTCAAGCAATGTATATTGAAGCAGGGAAAACAAGAGTTGGTGTATCAGGGGAATCGTCTTCAAGGAAAGAAGACAAAAGAAAGAGGAATGGAAAGAAAGCAAATTCAGCGACAAGGAAGGAAGAGAAGCTCTCTTACAAGCATTGCAAGAAAGAAGGGCATGATGATGAGCATTGTTGGCAATTGCATTCAGAGAAGAGACCAAAATGGTTCAAAGAGAGGAAGGGAGGCAAATAGTTGCAACAACAACACGACCAACAAACTTGGGATATGATTCAAGTGATGAGACTAAAATAATAGCAATTGGTTTGACAAGTAAAATTGGTGATGGATATGATTCTAGAAGTAAATTGATTCATATAAGGGTGATAATGAAACATACTAAGATCGATACATTGATAGATAGTGGATCTCGATCTAACCTAATTTATGAGGAAGTGGTTAAACAACTGGGATTGACAACTAAGCTACATCATAAAACTTACTCACTTAAATGGATAAGCATCAATCATAAATTGCACATAACAAAGCAATGCACTTTAAAGTTTGCAATTCCATCAAAGTTTTGGGATGAGATAATGTGTGATGTGGTGCCACTAAATGAATGTGGAATGGTCTTAGGCAGCCCTTATTTGTATGATCACAAAGCAATCTTCTACAGGGAACAAAATCAATATCACTTAACTAAAGAAGGCAATGAATATGTTGTACATGCTCATCACATAAAAGCAAATCAATCTCTTCAAACAATGGAATAATTCAGGAAGGTAGCTTATGCAAGCAACACACCTATAATTGTGCCAAGTAAAGCAGTTGATCTTAAGCATGAACATGAAATGGTTGTAGAATGGAAATTCAATCATACTTTGCTTCAAGATAAGTTATTGTTGTGCAAGCACATTAAACATATTGGTTCAGTTACAGCCATATTTTTTATGTTATTGATGCTAATGTTTTCTACATATATGGTAGTGGATTCAGTGAGATGTGAAAGAGTTAAAGTGGCTAACAATATGCTTTTAGTTGTCATGGCTATTTTGCAATTGATTATGATGCGACAGGTGCACATGATAGAGTTTAAAGATAAATGACAAGTGGGGTGGCCTATCCCACACTTGATGACTAGTTAATACCCTTTTGAAGGACCAAAAGGTCTTAGTGAGGAGGCATGATCCAAAATGGATCCAGGAAGGCCTAAAAATCAACGTTATTGGAATCAGACGAAACCAACGTCATTGCGTCAGGTTCGTCGCGTCGATTCCGACCATATAATTTTTTCTGAAAATGGACACCGTATGCGAAAGATATCGCGTTCTAATCGATTTCCCAGACATGCAAAAAGTCAACTGGTCAGAGTCAACAGTACGATAGGTGACATCATGATTACATCATCAGGCACACATGGCACCACGAGGAGGTAACATGTGTCACTCATTTTTGGAATTTTCAAGGGCTTATGTGGACCAATAAAAAATTGACATGTGGCACTGTACGGACGCGACACGTGGTTCTACGGAATGTTGATGTGGCCCAATGACAGGTCGACATGTGGCAGTGCTGATGATAGGTGGTTATATGGATGTTGACGTGGCAGGGTGACTTGGTCATACAGATGTTGATGTGGCATGGTGATGTGGCTGTATGGATGCTAACATGCCAGCTGACTGGACATGTGACTTGGTTGTATAACAAGTGATGTGGCAACTGACTGTGCATGTTGACTGGGCAAATGAATGTGCGCTGACTGGATTGTATGGGACAATCCATAGGTGACACGTGGCCAATCACAGGACACCACATGACACCCCAGATTTTTCCAATATTGGTTGGGTCAAAAAAATTTGTTACTATCTTTGCAAGACTCAAACCCGAGACCTCCAAACTAGCCAAGGACCTCACAAACTACGCAAACCGTTCGGGTGCATGTATTACTTGTTAATACAAGTGGCACAAGGTATATTTAAGGTTGATATGGCAAGATTTGGGGGGTTAAGTGCCCGATCGACAGGGCTATCCCGTCGACCAAGGCGCTGGACCAACATACGACCGGGGCTTGAGGAGCCAGTTCAATGCATGTGTTGTATCAAACTAGCACACGACCATATGGTTGCCTTCCATGTGACCAAGAGTTAGACGACTAGGGGCTAAGCGTCAGTACATGGCCATATGGCACTTCATATATGACCAGGAGCCCATAAAGAAAGGGGTTAGCGCGCCTACGTGCATTGTTTGGGTTTTAAACTTTATTATATGGATTTTTGGATTTTTTAATACTGATTTTGGGAGATTTTTGCCCAAAATTGACTATCTGGAGTCCTTTTTGAGGCCATATCTTGGGAGGAAGTTGGGATTTGACTCTCAACTCAAATCCTATATAAATCAGAGGTTTTAGATAGTCCATAAAGTTTATATTAGCAAAATTATGATGAGTTTGTGAAGCTTAAAGCCATTTTTATACAGGGAAGCTATTGAGGAAGCGAACTTTGGATGCCAATTTTGGGAGCTACGCTCAACCTTTTTTAGTGCCGTCAGTTGTGTTGAATTCTTGAGGTCGAGTAGAACACAACCAGACTAGTTTGTAATCCTTTTGATACATTTCTGATGTACTTTTGAAGCATTGAAGAGTAATAAGAAAGCCTCCCTCACTGAGACAAAGACCTAGAGACGCAGGCAATCTTGCCGAACTCTGTTAACAACCTTGCTGTTATGGTTTGTTGTTCTTTATGCTTATATTCTAATCTGCATTCTTTATGGTGGCTACACTATTCTCTCATTAAGTTCTTCTTCTTTCCTTAATTCCTAAATGGTAATTGAACACATGCTTAAAACTCAACCAAGTCTTTAAAGATCATTTTCAGATCAGGGCAATAGACTTTGTTGGACCTATTAATCCACCAACAAAAAGGTCGAGGGATAGATATATTATTACTGTGACTGAATACTTAACGAGATGGGAAGAAGCAACACCAGTCTAATATTGTAGCACAGAGACAACAACACACTTCTTATTTGAGCAAGTGATCACCAACTTTGGATGTCCCAGGATATTGATGAGTGACCAAGGCACTCATTTTCTTAATAATACCATCAAGGAGATGACTGAGGAGTTTGAATTCTATCACCAGAAGAGTACACCATATCATCCTCGGGCAAATGGAACAATAGAAGGTTTCAATAAGATTTTGGAAAATGCATTGACTAAGATCTGCAATGTTAACAAGGATGATTGAGACTTGAAAATACCAGCAATATTATGGTCATACAAGACCACATGCAAGAAGTTGACAGAACAAATACCATTCAGATTGGTGTATGGACAAGAAGTAGTGGTACCATTAGAATTTATGGTACCTAGTCTGTGTGTAGAAACAATTACCAACGTGACAGAAAGAGGCGCAATACAGGAAAGACTAAGCCAACTAATGGAAATGGAAGAGGACATGTTTCTGGTGGGATTTCACCAGGAAGTACATAAAGCAAGGGACACATCCTGGCAAGACAAACATATTAAAAAGAAGAGCTTTAAGGAGGGACACCTAGTTCTTCTCTATGACAACAAATTTTTGAAACACCCTGGTAAGTTTAGAATGCATTGGCTAGGGCCATATGAAGTAAAGACTGTCACATATGGGGGATCTATACAACTAAATTACTTGGGAGGAACAAAACTAAAAGGAATGATCAACGATAGTCGATTGAAACTGTACAGGGACAATCGACCTACTAACCCTTAACAGTTACAACGTAGTAAGATAGTCACGTATATAGTGTACTATAGTAGATATTAGGACAAAAAAATGATAAAAATAAATAAAAAGGGGAAAAAAAAAAAGGAATACAAAAATAGAAAAATAAGAAAAACACAAAAAGAAGCAGAAGTTGACTAAACAACGGGAAATTGGGAAAAGATTCGTGCGCAACAATTACTGCGACAACATAAAAAAACAACGCGCAAGAAAAATTGCACTTGGCACAAATGCACGCAAAAAGTGAAAACAATTATGATTGGGTCTATAAAGTGCGGAAAGCACGCGTTAGTTCAACACTTAGTGACTTCTTAGCACATAGCAAGATACAAAGTGTGTGCCCTAGCTAGAACTATACGATGAAACAAGCGAGTGTGTGAATTAGATAGAAGATAACACCACCAAAGTTCGGCACTTCAGGTCAGTATGTACGGGTTACTCGATAGGGCCAAAGGCGCAAGGAAAGGATGAGACAACCCGAGAATGTGGTCGAGCTTGAGGATGTCACTACATTATACATATTCAATCAACCTGACACGGGTTGAGGAGGAAATGTCGACAACACCACAAGGAGAAGTAGCGCAGAGTTCCAGGACCCGAAATGGGATTCTAAACCCTAACCCTGAAACGCCTGCTAAACTTGATGAAACGATGGGTCAATGACAGGGCCACGGTGGAGAAGAGGTGTTGGTCAAGGACATCACCAACTAGTCGAACTCCGAGAGGGAAGAAGAGGATGCAGAAAAAGTAGAGGCAGGCCCATCTGCTATCAGGAAGAAAAGAAAGGCACATGATGCCACATATATCACACTTCCATATCTCCCAAACGCAAAGGTCACTGTGGACGATATGCTCGAAAAAGTACCAAAACTCAGGTACTCGGACCGCGATGTGACCAAATTCTGAGATTTGGCCGAAGAAACTTACTTAGCAAACACAAGGGAAATTGGACCCCTAGGTAAACTAATAATGGAGCACGCGTAGTAGATAACGGAGGTGTACAACTCTGACATAATGAACTCTTGGATATACCGCACTTCAGGCACGGTAAAAACGTCGGGCTCTTTGTCAAACAATTAGTAGCTCGGGTGCACAACAACATCCTTCAGATGGATTGGCCAGTACAACTGGATGTGGCGCTAATCGTCAAGATCACAGGATTACCTACAGTCGACGCACAACCAGAGGAGTACTTGGATAACAAGGCGCATGAGAAGGAAATCACCGAGCTAGTAAAAGCACAATTTGGCACTAGTAGGGGAAACATGGGTGTTGTGCTCAAGGACATTAATGAAAATGTGACGAGGTTCGCCATCAAGCTTATGGATTTCAAGTTGTTGAGGAAATGCAGAAAAGAAGAAGCTCCAACAGGAGATATATAAGTAGCCACGAAATGCGCGAAAGGAGTGATGTTCAATTGGGCACCATACATGTTGAACCAATTTTTGGTTGATTGCAGAGATACGCATGACAATGGAACCGAATCCCATTACTCTTGGCTCATAATTCTTATAGCCTTGGTAGGGTGGCAGGAGCCAAAGTTTTCAACCTTCCTAGATAGGAAAGGAAAGTGTTATGCGACCATATAAGAGCCCCACTAGCAGGCCATGGACAATAAAAATCAACAAGCAAATAACACAGTATTTACGATATTGCTGGAAGAAATACATCAACACACAACCAATACGTGGTGCATTCCTGTGGAGGTAATCCAAGAAACAGAAGGGATAGCCAGGTTCAAGGCATCTAAGCATCACATGTGGATCCAAGACGCAAGGGATCCAAAGAAGGCATGGTTGGAGATGCAATATTGCATCACCAAGGAAGAAGTTGATTGGATAATCAGAGACTGGCCTGCGTAGTGGAATATGCTAGTAGCAAAACCAACAACAAGGCCAACTACGACACAATCCACCAAGCCCAAGGAAAAGGCTGAAGCAAGTTCCTTAGCAAAAACAAACAACCCAGCCGATAACATTAGAAAGGATGCAACGTAGAATCAGTCGTTAGGAAGAAGTGCAGTGCCTAAAAGACCAAGGAAAAAAGAAACAACGACAAGGATAGACAACCAACAAGATACCAGAAAGGGGGATACATCACATGCTGATGAAGGAAGTCTAATTTGGGTGCAGGCCTATTTTTGGAGAAAATATATATTTTGGGAAAGACCTATTTTTGGAAAGGAAGACCTAATTTTGGAGTGTGCGCAACAAGTTGCAAGAAAGTAACATGCAGAAAAAGAAGGAAAAACAACATGCAAGAGGAAAAGCGACGTGGCGCGCACTGAGACAAGCCTAACCATTATAGGGTTAGGGTTTTTGATAAGGATTGTAACAACTATAAGCCTATAAAATAGTATAAATAAGGACCTAGGAGGTCTAGGTAAAAGGGGTTTATGTGAGAGGGATATATATGAATAGGTTTGAGATGAGAGATACAAAGAGGTCAGTTAATATCGTAACAGAGAGAGTTGATTATTGTGATTTTGTAGGTTTTTGATGATAATAAATCTTGTAGAAGGAGGGTTCGATCGTAGGCTGAGGAGCCTGGTGTGATCTAGGTAGCCTCACAGAGGGTTCTTACTCTCTTGATTGTATTACTAAACATGTAATGCGCATAGTGCAAGATTTTGTAGCAGATTAAATAAAAGAGTAGAGAAGTCAGATCTTTATGGAGGTAGCCCCAGGAGGGGGTGAACCACGTTAAACTTTGTGTTCTATGTGGTTGTTAATGAATATTTACTTACTGTTAATCATTACCTTATGAATGAATGGTTAAAGTAGTTATATCAACATGCATGCATAGGTTTAAAGATGAATAAATCATAGAAGTTTTGACAAAGTGTCCTTGGACACGTAATTTTATTGATAAGGAAAAAGTGATTACAATCATAAGTGAGGGCTCATAATCAACTTATTAACCTCACTTGAAGAAGGAGCTTGTTTATATAGCTCAGCTCTAAACTAAAAACTAGGAGAACAACCAATCACACAATCACATGAGTATGATAGGTGTCCTTTACATAGAAGCTAGGTGTCCTTATCCTAACAAACTAGAATAAACTAATTTCTAAAAACATTTATACTAGAAAATACTTAGACTATGGAACTTTAGGATTACGAGGCTAACAATCCCCCCTTTAATCCGAAAGTTCATTTTATACAAATAACAAGTTCATCTCTGAACTTAGTGAACTTTATTCTACCAAGAGGTTTGGTAAAAATATCTGAAGTTTGATCTTCAGACGGACAAAACTAAGGCTTGATGATGTCTTTGATGATGGGTGATCTGATGAAGTGGTACTTGGTGTCGACATGTTTAGTCTTTGAATGAAATATTGAATTCTTGGCCATATTATTGTTGACTGACTGTCAATCAATAAGTTAGTTGGTGATTTCTGAGTTTTACCAAGATCCTGTAAAATTCTCCGTAGCCAGACAATCTCACATGTTGCTTCCCAAGCTGATATGTATTCTGCCTCTGCTGAAGTATTGGCGATTGTTGTCTGTTTTTTGCAATTCCAAGATACTGTTGTTGAACCCATATTCATTAAATAACCTGAAGTGGATGTTCTATCATCAATGTCACCTGCAAAATCAACATCTGAATATCCAACAAGTGTAAAAATTTTGTTCCTTTTGTAGAGAAGACCAAAATATTTTGTACCTTGAATGTATCTTAGTACCCTTTTTGCTGAATTCCAATGACTTTCCCTTGGTTCCTGCATAAACCTTGAAAGTATACTGACAGAATATGACAAATCTAGTCGAGTATTTGTCAAATAAATGAGACTTCCAACCAATTGCCTGTACTTTGTACTGTTTACCAATTCGCCTCCCCCCCCCCCTCCCTCCTTCAAATTTTGAAAGTTTCAATTTATGCTCCATGGGGGTAAGAGAAGGTTTGCAATCTTCCATGCCAAATTTCTTTAACAATCCAGTGGCATACTTAGTTTGACTAAAGAATATTTGGTTAGGATGTTGAGATACTTCAACTCCAAGATAATAATGAAGTGTCCCTAAATTAGTCATTTTGAACCCTGTTTTAAGTTCTTCCTTGACCTGTTTGATGTGAGCTTCATTATTTCATGTTATGATTAAGTCATCAACATAAAGTACAAGTATCACCATGTGCTTATCTTTCATTTGAAAATATAATGTATCATCTGATTCACTTCGCTGAAAACCCACCTTTCGTAGGTACTCATCCATTTTTGCATACCAAGCTCGAGGATCTTGTTTCAAACCATATAAAGCCTTCACAAGTTTGCAAATTTTATGTTCTTGTCCTTTAGTTTCAAACCCTTGTGGTTGAGTCATGAAAATATCTTCCTTTAGATCACCATTAAGGAAGGCACTTTTGACATCCATTCGATGTAATTTCCAACCATTATGTGCAACCAAATTGATAATCATTATGATAGTATTCCATTTAACTGTGGGTGCAAAAGTTTCTTCATAATCAATTCCTTCCTGTTGAGCAAAACCTTTAGCAACAAGTCTTGATTTGTACTTGTCAATTTTACCATTGGGCTTGTACTTTACTCGATAAACCCATTTACAACCGATGGGCTTAACATCATGTGGACAATCAACTAAGTTCCAAGTCCCATTTGTAAGTACTAAATCATATTCATTAATCATTGTTTCTTGCCATTCTTTATGTCCAACTGCTTCAACAAAAGAAGTAGGTTCAGTGGAAGCATGAGCAAAATTTGCTTCTGCTCCTGAAGATCCCCTAGTTCATGTTTTGTTAATTTCATCTAAATGAACATATTTTAGAAGTTGTGCGACCCACTTTGGCTTCTTATGTTGAGGGGACTATAGATCTGAATCACCATCATTATTGAAAAGAGGATTTAAAAAAAATGAGGCTCTTCTATCATCTGAAATATCTAAGGTTGGAGAAGATTCTTTTAAATATTCAGTATCAGAAGAGTCTTTTGTAGTTTCATCATCAGATGAATTAGAAGAACTTTTTGATAAAGAGATGTCTTCTAGAGAAACAAAGTATTTTTCAAACCAAAATGTTTGCTTTGACTTGTTCAACTTACCTTTACCCTCAGTGTTTTTCTTCTCTAAATGATTAAGGAGATGATTAATCTCATTTAAATTGTTACTTTCAGTTTCTTAAAATATTACGTCTTTACTGACAATGAATTTTCCATCTGAAATAAACCTATACCTTTCTTTTCATCAGAGTATCCAATGAAGGTAGACTTCATACTTCGATTTTCTAATTTAGTCCTCTTTTCCATAGGAACTAAAGCATAACATGTGGATCCAAAAACCCTAAGATGATTTACCTTGGGTTTAAAACCGTACCAAGCTTCATAAGGTGTTTGTACATCGAAAGCTGATATAGGTGATCGATTTCTGAGATTAACTGCAGTATGGACTGCTTTAGCCCAATATTTTGTGCTCAATCCTTTAAATTGCATCATAGATTTTGCCATGCCCATGAGAGTTTTGTTCATCATTTCAGTAACTCCATTCTGCTGTGGAGTATAGGAATTTGTTAGTTGCCTTCTGATTCCATTATCTCGACAATAATCATTGAATTCTGTTGAAGTGAATTCACCTTCATTATCTGTTCTCAAAAATGCAACCTTTTCTCTTGTTGTATTTTCAACCATGTGTTGAAAATTTTTGAACTTTTCAAAAGCTTCAAACTTTGCCTTTAAAAAGTATACCCATGTCATTCTAGTGTAGTCATCAATGAATAATATAAAGTATCGACATCCACCGAAAGAATATTCCATTAGACCACATATATCACTGTGAATCATCTCCAAATACTTTGTTGCTCGCCATGAGCTGGTTGGAAAAGCTTCTCGCTTTTGCTTGCCAAAAACACAAGCTTCACACTTGGAATTTTCTTTCTTGAAAGTTGGAAAACCCTTTACCAAATATTGGGACTTAAGTTTCAAGAGACTATAAAAGTTTAAGTGACCAAATAAAAAATGCCATAATTTGAATGAAGACATTTCAAAATTCACTATTGTTGCAAACTCTTCCTTTCTTTGGATAACTTTCCCATTCATTCTTAGTAACTTCCCATATTCATATCCTGTCATTATTGTTTTCAAGTTATCCTTCTCTGACTTAATCTTCACCAAACCATCTTGTATAATGATTTGATGTCCAACTTGTTTGATTGTGACTAAGGATAACAATTTTTTTCTTACAAGTTGGTACATACCAAACATTTGAAATCCATTTTTCACCAATTCCAGGGAGAAAGACTTTTACTGAACCTTTTCCTTGAGGTATATGATTTGTATCATTAGATAAATAAATGGGATTTAGTTGAACATCTTGATAATTCCAAAAATAGTCTCTGCGATAAGTCATATGTTGAATAGCCCCTGTGTCCAATATTCAATCATTTTCAAATGAATCTTCTTGTTGAACTGCTGAAAAAACATATTCATATTGATCATCCTGGTAATCTTGATCCTTTGCATATTGAGTTGATTGTTGAGAATTTGAATTTGATGTCTACTTAAACTTTGGAAATTGATCATTGCTTGTAAGACAATTTGATGCATAATGACCCATCTTTAAAGATCTTTTACATCTCACTTGACTGAAATTTCTGCCTCTTCCTGACTGTGCATTATTATTGTGAGGATTACTTTGAAAATTTTGTTGATGAAAATTGCTACGACCTCTACCTTGACCATGACCTCTGCCACGAACTCGATTAGAAAACTGATTCTGAAAATTTCCAAAATTTGATTTTTCCTCTTCCTTTAGAACTTTCAGCTTTAGTGAAAAGAAGATCTTCTCCTGATTGTTTTTGTTTTCCAAAAGATTTACTATGTTGAGCCAGTAATTCACTAAGTGAATCAAAAGTCATAGTTGATAACTTATCAGTTATTTGCAAAGTCTTGAAAAAATTCTTATAAGATTGAGGCAAGCCATTTATCACAATGGAGACTAGAAAACTATCTTCAAGTTTAGGAAAACCGTCTTTGATGATTTCCTGATGAATCTTCTTAATTCTTGAAATGTATTCTAATACATCACCATTATCTGCTAATCTTTGTTTAAGCAATTTCATTTGTAGATCAACTCTATGAGATGCATCAGGAGTATCAAAAAGCTTCTTGAACAGATTCCAAGCAGACCATGCATCTTTGGAATTATCGATATGTACAAACATGTGTTCAGTTATAGAAGAGCGCAACAAAGCAAGTGATTTTTCATCTTGCAAATGCCATTTAGCTAAAGAAGTAGCGTCGGTTGGCTTAGTTGGAGTAGTATCACCATCACAAATATCACACCATAATTAATTATAGATCAAAGTGTTATGCATGTGCCGACTCCAAGATTTGTAATTCTTGGGTCCATCTAACTTATTTGATTCTGTGAATAAATTGATTAATTTAGACATGATGTTTATTGCAAGTGAATAATCCACAAAACTCCACAAGAGAGACACAAGGCACCAAAAAAAAGAATACACTATCCACGCAAAAATAACACTTTTAAGGGCTTGGCCTTGACCCTTTAAAAGTCTCGTTGAAAAAGGAGTTTGAGAGAGTATTTCACTCGACTCTTCTCAACTCTTAACTTAAAGGTTACAAACAAAACTTTCGAAATTTAATCATTTTAAGACTTATAGTCTTATACAAAAATCAAAATGTGCCTACTTGAACTAAAGCCTCCAATAACCCAAAAATTTACAACTCAAATATGTTTCATGCAAAAATTCCCCAAACTAAAGAAATTGATAACCCAAAGTGAAACTTCTCTAATTCATCCCTCCACTTTTTTTTTTTAATTAAAGTAAAGTTTTATTTCAAATACAATATAGCCCCTTTGAAATGAAAAAAAAAACATTACTTATCACTCCAATAAAATAATTCTTTTTCTTTTTCTTTTTACAAAACACTTTATTAAATACTCATCACTCCAATAAAATAATACTCCATGTTAACCTCAGTGGAAGAAGCCGTTCATGTTAACTCCACTGGAAGAAATCACTTCGAGTAGTAGGAGAAAACACAATTTCTAGGTCTGAAAAAAATAACATCAAGCATCTCGCCGCCTTCAATTAGATCTTCTCATCTCCTAAATGGAGAAGGAACTTGCTCATGTTCTTGTCACTGAAGCTGCTGGACAAATTGGTTATGCATTGGTTCTGTTATCACTCCAAGAAACCCTTTGTGGTTGCAGACCAAAGGTGCTTGGTAACTTAAGAAATGAATGTTTTTGTATTTTGTAAATGTGGATCAATGGGACAACTCAATACAGCTTATAGCATCCAAACATGAAAATGATAAACAAATAGACAGTGCTCTCAAAGATTGGTTAATCAACAGATAACTTTAAAGTGGGTGGAGAACAGATTGTAACTAAACCAGTACAATGTAGGGTCTAAGAGACAATCAAGAAACTTATTATCAGGCTATGAGCTAAACAATGGGATAACAACCATTCAAAGCTTGACAACACAGATAATAGTGCAGAAGAAAGATGGAAAGTTGACAATCAAAATTGAAAGAAACCTGTGATCTGTATTAACATAAAAAGTTTGAGTACAATAGCCAATTTCTCTATCCAAAATCGAACCCTTGTTTGATATCAAAACAGGCATTTATAGCCCTTACAAGTAGTTACACAGATCCTAAAAACATGGATCTGTCATTAAATAAAAATAGTTCTATTCTATTTAGATAACTTCGAAATTAAATTCTTTAACAACTAAACTGAGTGATCGAACTGTCTTCAGTCTCAAAAGTCACCATTTGCCTCCTCCAGCTTTAGCATCTGCAATGTGGTGAAGTAACATGACACCTGTATATGACTGTTCAATTTTCCCATGACACCTGTACATGACTGTTTCAATTTCCAAAGTATTCGTGGTTTGCTTTTGTGGAAAACAGTTTCGATGTAACCAAAACCTCAATCTTCGATGTTGAACTTTAAGATTCGATTTCCTAGTTCAATCGACACATCGGGTATTATCTTTGAAAACATGTTGATAATAAACTGCTTTACTTCAACCAGCAGCCAGCCTTTTCAACAAATAAACCGCTTAATTATCGTTAGTTGTTGAGCTACTTTCTTACCAACCAACTGCAATGAAATAGTAGCTCCGGCGCCGTTTGAAAGTCTCGATAGTGCACAAAAAAGAGTCTTCGCCTTCAAAACTGATTTCAAACCAAAATCAATGAACATCTGACTTCTCACCTTGCACGTTGACGACCACCTGAGCAAGAACCTTTAGGTCAGGATGGGACTTTCGTTTCAACTTTTGTTTTAACCCTCGATTCGCTTTGAGGCGCTTGGTAAGACAATCATGGTGCCGTTGCAGCTTTTGGCGAAGTTTTTGTCTTCCTTTCTTCCGACACCTCCCTGGCCTTTTCAAACGCCGTGATTTGTTCAGCAAAGTTATTATCAGATAATATTTTATACCTATCCTTAATCACCCGCTCCAAGACTTCTTGATGAGCAATTACCCCTGATATGTTTGATTGGAGATTTATCTCGACCCAGGGTTTTGATGATTCTCCCTCGCCCATATGATCGAAATCTCATAGTTCGGAAAGTACACCTACTGATTGTTCAGAACTTTTGATGGCAGGGCATTGATCTTTCTGCTCAGGTTCTGAATCTGAGTATGGTAAATTAAGGATGTTCTTCCCCGTACTCTGTTGTGTAGGGTGTCCCGAATTCTCGGCCGTAGTTTGCTCTGTAGTTTGCTCAAAGTTCAATTTTCTTTTTAGCCTGTGAGGCTTTATTCCAGAAACTCTGTCCTCTAATGGTCCTGGCAAGGCCCTTCTTCCTCTTGAGCTGCTTTGAGGAGATAATTGTTTCATAGAACCCTTCACATGTTCATTTGCAATCTAGTTTTGTGTTTCAAAACCTTCCCAAAACAAAAAGTGCTCCCAGCTCCATCCATGTTGTTTCAATTCCTCCAAGACGATCAATTTTATGAGGCCGAAGTGACACATAGTAGTTTTCATGCTCAAAGGTTGAGCTCTACTCTTCTTGCGTAATCTTTAGACAAACCGTGATATAAGAAGTAAGGCAAATTGATGGGGTCTTGCCCGTGAAGTGATCCATGAGTTTAAAGTGGTACATCGTCAATTTATCATATCTTCCTTCCGAGGTAATGTATAGTTGAATGGTTTTGAAATTCGCCACTTTTCATCCGTGATATGAAACAAGCATAACCTTTTCCTCCACACTTTGTGCTGAAATTCATCTTTTCAAACAGACCTTGAACTGCATTCTATGGAGCTGTGATTTTAAACCATTTTGACCGCTTGGTAACTCAGAAGTCACAGCACGATGTACCTCATCCAATTTGATTTCTACAGAGCCAACGCGGGCTTTGTTGCCATCAAATGTCTTGGCTAAGGCTTCAGCAGTGGCCTGGTGAAACCCAACTTGTAACCTTTTTGCGAATTCCGCCACCCGCATTTGAAAACCGATCTCTGGATGTGATTGTAAAAAGGATAAGCTATCATTTTCTGTTTGAGAAACGCCACCGGTTTTCGCCATCCCGCAGTTTTGTAAACTTTGATAATTAAAACCTTTGTAACCTGCCGCCGTATCGAGCCGAGGTTCTCATGGGCCGTTGAGCAACTGGCTTCTGCTCGCTTTTGAATTAAAATGAAAACTTCACAAGAGTCGGAAACCTGCCGGTGATATGAGACCTCCTGCTTTGATTTGATGGTGTCGCCGGAGGTACCTCCTCAGAATTGATGTCACCGAATACCGAATCCTTCCATTCCGGAAGTGATGAGCGTTGAGCTGTGGTTCTCGAACGTGCGATTCAAATTACGCTTCGCTATCCGACATGCATGATTGTTTTTCTATGATTGCCTACCTTTTCAAATGCGATGTCTTGATTTTCTCTGATGTAAGTGATTACCATCATTGCTTTACACGGATATCACGCGCACGCGATTCCCCGCCGCGGTATCAACGGTTCGCGGTGGAGTTCTCCGCCAAACGCCGCTGTCGCCACCGCTGCGATTCATGGGTTGAACCTTCGTTAGCCGTTGAGTATGCACTTCAACAACGCACCGCTTTATAGAAGACACTCCTTATCTGTGGAAAGTACAAAATTTCCTACGCCACCCGAGAACCGATTTCAAAAACCTTTAAGATTTGTCACTTTCAACAACACATCAACTAAATGAAAAGAACTCCTTAGCTGCTGAAAGTCAACACTTTCCACAACGCACAATAGACCCTTTAACATGATTGAAAACACGTTAGCTGTGGAAAGCAAAAATGACAATTTTGAAAGAAAAGACTTTATGGGTCAATTATTTTCTAGGACACACCAAAACCAAAAATTTTCTCGGCTATAAAAACTCAAAAAGTAACTTAAAGATACTACCAAAATCCATGATATCCACCTCAAAACTCAACCGAGAGAACGGTTTCATTTTGGGAGTTAACAGGTTCTTATGATTGCCAGAGGCATAATGCTGGGTTCGGACCAACCTGTCATCTTGCACATGCTTGATATTCCTCCAACAGTAGATGCTTTGAATGGAGTGAAAATGGAGTTGATAGATGTTGCTTTCCCTCTTTTGAAAGGTTTTGTTGCCACCATGGATCCTATTGAAGCATGCAGAAGTAGGGCCAATGTCAACAACTTCGTTCGCCTGCTCTACATTGAGGGCACTCTTGTTTACGTGCCTATTCACGACCACGATCCTTACCCCTGGTTTCTAGCACTCCAGATCTCCGCGTTGAAGGTAGAGGTCGTGCTACTGCTAGTGTTGCGCCTCGTTAGTGGTGGGAATTTCTTCTTGCCTGTGATTTTTGATATTCCATCGCAATATGAAACTTCTTTGAATGATTTGACTACCTTGAAAGGAGGGTATGTTGAAAAACGCTTGTTGGAGGGCGCTTGCTACCAGATTTGTGGAGAACGCTTGCTACCAGATCTGTGGAGGGCGCTTGCTGGAGGGCATGATTTGTGGTTGCTCTCTTTACCAGATCCGCCCAATGCGAAGAAGAGATCCACAAAGGTACAGTTTGTTTGAACCAGAGATCTGGATCTGAATCGATGTGGACCGATTTCCTTTTCCATATTCAAACATAAAATAAATTGTTATCCGCCCAATGCGAAGAAGAGAAGAAAAAATGATGGCTAGAGCTAGATTTTTTTTTTTTTCTTAAATTGACAAAACTAAATTGCCAGATTTTTACATATCTACAACAATTTACATATATCTTGAAGCATTGAAGCATGGGGAGCAAGATTTATCAAAAAATATATCTCTTTAACAAGAAATTTCCAGATTTACATAGATCTGAAACAATTTTTACAAAAAAGAGCCCTCTACTTGGATTACAACTAGTCTACTTTGATTTGATAAGAAAATAATCTTGAATGAGAACAAAAAAATAATAGATCCAATACAAAAACTTTTAACTACTGAAAATGATGATTTATCTGATCAAATTTTCAAAAAACAATTGTTGTAATCAAAATAACCTTTTTCTTATTGAATTAATAACATAAATACCTCAATACTGTTGTCTTTGAATATGAAAGGATCATACCATGTTGACAAAGTGTCCTCAGACACGTAATTTTATTGATAAGGAAAAAGTGATTACAATATGAAATGATGACTCATAATCAACTTATTAACCTCACTTGAAGAAGGAGCTTGTTTATATAGCTCAACTCTAAACTAAAAACTAGGAGAACAACCAATCACATAATCACATGAGTATGATATGTGTCCTTTACATAGAAGTTAGGTGTCCTTATCCTAACAAACTAGAATAAACTAATTTCTAAAAACATTTATACTAGAAAATACTTAGACTATAGAACTTTAGGATTATGAGGCTAACAAGAAGTACTTGAATAATTAACAAGGATAATGCATAAGGAAGAAATGACACAATCACAAATCCCCTCATTCCTAGAGTACAAACATCTGACTATTGCAGTCACCCATAAAAGCTATCTCGGGTGAGACTGCATTGTGCACCTTGTGCACAACGTTGCTTTCTGGTTTACCAGGAGGGTCGATAGTTTTTTAGGGTTTTGTTCGAAACCTATTTGAGATCAGAATTTGGGTCAGCCAAAGAAGAAGTGAAAGAAACAACCAACAACCATTCAGAGGAGAATAGAATTCATAGGAGATCATCACACACAGAGGGAGAATATGGCTCCAGAGATTTTATAGACTCGGAGGGAGTCAAGCTTCAAAGGGAGCATGGAGACTTAGAGAGAGCATGATCTAATAGAGAGTTAGTGGCTTAGAGACTTTCATTCATAAACTTTTCCTCCTCAAATTCAAATGGGAGAGAGAGACGTCTTCCAGAACTAACGGACATGTGCCATGAGTGAGGAGACGAGATTGAAGCTTCAAAGGCTTCGGGGAGATATGAGATCTCCTGGGAAGATTCCTTTGTTTCAGTGATCAAGGAGGAAGCCAGTCAAAAGGACCAGAATATGGAATTTACAGTGGTTTCGAGACTGAAAGAGAAGACAATGGTAAGTTCCAAGTGGATTTACAAGATGAAGCATTCAACAAATGGTAGTGTTGAGAAGTACAAGGCAAGGTTTATGGAACGTGGTTTCTCCCATAAAGAATGAATAAATTATGAGGAGACATTTGCTCCTATGGTGAGATACACTTCAATTATAGCTATACTTGCGATAACTGCAGTAATGAAGTGGAAGATACACCATATGGGCATGAAGACAAATTTTCTAAATAGTGTAACAGAAGAGGAAGTGTATGTGGAGTAGCCACAAGGTTTCAAGACACATGACAATCAGACACATGTGTGTAGATTGAAAAAATACTTGTATGGATTAAAGAAAGCACCTAGGGCATGGTATGATAGAATCGATAGTTTCCTCATGAGCTTGGGCTTTATCAAAAGTAAAGCATATTCCAACCTGTACTCCAAGGTTATGGATGGTGGACCAGTGATATTATTGTTATATGTGGATGACTTGTTTCTAACAGGAGACGAGAAGCTCACCACTTAGAGTAAGAGGAAGCTTGCTACAGAGTTCGAGATGAAATACCTGGGCATGATGCATTATTTCTTGGGTCGATAGGTATGGCAGAGACCGAGTGAGATTTTCCTTAACCAAGGAAAATATGTTGTAGATATTTTGAAGAGATTCAGAATGATGGATTATAAAGTCATGCCTACACCGATGGTAACGAATCTGAAGTTATTGAGTGATGCATCTTCAGAGACAGTGGATGCCACCATGTATAAACAGATGATTGGTTTGTTGATTTACTTAATGAACACAAGGCCATATATATGTTTTGTAGTGAACACTTTGAGTTAGTATATGGTCGATCCAAGACGTGTTCACTTGGTTGCGGCAAAGCATGTGTTGAGGTACCTGAAAGGTACAATTGACTATGGATTCAGATATGTTTTGGATCGTGAAATAAGCCTGCGAGGCTATACTGATCCAAATTGGGTCAGTAGTGTCGTAGACCGGAAGAGTACATCTGGATGTTGCTTCAGTTCGGGATCAACTATGATCTCATGGTTTAACAAGAAATAGACTAGTGTGGCACTCAGTACGGCTGAGGCAGAGTATATAGTAGCGTGTTCAACTAGGAGTGAAGCGTTGTGGCTTTAGAAGCAACTCGCAGGATTGTTTGATCTTGAGTTAGAGTCTACTTGTGTCTAGCACGACAACTAGAGTTGTGTGAAGTTATTGGATAACCCGGTGTTTCATGGCAAGTCCAAGCATATCAAGATCATGTACCATTATATCAAAGATATGGTGCAGAAGGGAGCAGTGAAGCTCCAGTATGTCGCTATAGATGAGTAGATAGGAGACGTGTTAACCAATCATCTGTCAAG